>CM076572.1:47409771-47521663 GCA_034641835.2 Pinus albicaulis
CCCAAGCCCCCTAGAGCTCCCAGAGATCATAGTCCAACTCAAGCAAGACCCTTAGAGTAGGTTCTTTCCATGATTCCAAGCTTCTCACAAAGTTTAGGAACTTGGCCTTCCCCAGGGGCTTCGTGAGAATATCTGCGACCTGCTCATCAGTTCCTATATGATCGATCCTTACGGCACCTCGTTGTACCATACCCGGATAAAGTGTTACCTGATACCAATATGCTTGGTTCGATCGTGGAGCACAGGATTCTCAGAAAGATGAATCCCACTCGGGTTATCACAAAGGATAACAGTGGTATCTAGCACATGCCCGAACAAATCATTGAAAATATTTCACAACCAAACATCTTCACAACAGGCCATACTCGCTGCAATGTATTCAGCCTCAGCGGTGCTCAAAGCCACCGAATTTTGCTTCCTGATCATCCAAGATATCGAAGAAAAACCCAAGGTGAAGCAATATCCAGATGTGCTCTTGCGATCCACCACACTACCAGCCCAATCGGCATCAGTATATCCATGGAGTCTCAAACTCCCAGCAGTGTATCTCAGCCCATGGTTGATTGTGCCCCGAAGATATCTCAACATATTCTTACCATCAATCCAATGAATGTGATGAGGATCAACCATATGTTGTCTCAAATTTTTCACTGCAAAACATACGTCTGAATGGGAGTTCACTAAGAACATCAGGGCCCCCATGAGTTGTCAATACTCAGTAGGATTTGCTAGCACGAGCCCAACAGTGTTTCCACTCAACTTCTTAAAGTTGAGTTCCATCGTTGTCGACATTGACTTACAGTCCACCATACCAAATCTCTCCAGTAGCTTCACGACATATTATCCTTGAGAAAGGAAAATCTCGCCTGGCCTCTACCAGACCTCCAAGCCTAGGAAGTAGTGCATCAATCCTAGGTCTTTCATCTCAAATTCGAAAGCTAGCTCCATCTTACACTGATGAATGAGAGGGTCAGCAACTGTCAGGAAGAGATCATCCACGTAGAGAACCAAAATGAGAGGCCTTTCTCTATCAACCTCAAAATAAAGGTTCAGATCAGCACTACTTTGAGTGAAGCCCAGCCCTAGGGGCTTGCTTCAACCCATAGAGGGCTTTCTTCAACCTGCATACATGGGTGTCTTTATCTCGAACTTCTAACCCCAAAGGTTTCTCCACATACACCTCTTCCTTTATAGCAACATGCATAAAAGTGGTCTTCACATCCATCTGATGAAGACTCCATCCTTGCGTTGCAGCAAGGGAAATAATAGATTGGATGGTGGTATAGCGGGCCACAAGTGCAAATATATCATCATAATCTATGCATTCCTTTTTACAGAAGCCTCGGGCAACTAATCTTGCCTTGTATTTTTCAGCACTTCCATCAGATCCATGCTTGATCTTATAGAGCCATTTCGAGGTGACAACAGATTTTTCCTCCGGTCTTGGGACCACTTCCCAGACATCATTCTTCATAATGGACTCGTATTCTCATGCATAGCATCCTTCCAAACTTTATGTTTTACGGCTTCTTCAAATTTTCTAGGCTCAAATTGTACTATCGTACTCATGGCTGCTAGATACCCTTGGTATCTCTTCGGCTTCTTGCTTTCACAGAATGTCCCCCTTGGGGTAATATGTCTCTCGGCATATTCGAGAGTATCCCTAAGCCATAAGGGTCTTCTCTTATTTGAAGGAGGTGGATCAATGGGATCCATAGGTCCTTCAACATTGGGCATTAGGTCATCCTTCGGCTCTTCCAGCTTCCCTGCTTCTTCATCATCTTTGTCTTCCTTGGAGCTAGGAAGATTTCTTACTTTCTTGAGGGCAACATCTTCATCGAAGGTGACATCGTGGCATATATCTACTTCTCTTTGACCAGGCACATAGATTCTATATGCCTTCGAAGTTTCATTGTAGCCCACAAACATTCCCTTATTTCCAGAAGCATCCAGCTTGCTTCTCTTTTCTTTCAGCACATGAAAGTAAATAGGACAACCAAAAACTCTAAAATGAGAAACATCAAGTTTCTTACCAAAGAATACTTCTTCGATAGTTTTGGAGTCCAGAGTGGAATGCGAGCATCTATTTTGAACATACACAATAGTGTTCGCAGCTTCTCCCCATAGAAACTTCAGAAGACCTTGGTCACATAGCATGGCGCAGGCAGCTTCCACAATGGTCATGTTCTTTCTTTCAGCAACACCATTTTTCTCAGGAGTGTATGCAGGAGGTGTGGTCTCCCTCTTAATGCCAGCTTCTCTACAAAAGTCATTAAACTCATTTGACTCATACAAGGTCCCATTGTCAGTCCTCAAAACTTTTATTTTCTTCTCGGTTTGATTTTCCACCAAGGCCTTGAAGGTATGGAACCATTTGAATGCTTCGTCCTTCTTCAAAAAATATATCCAGGTCTTGCGGGAAAAGTCATCTATAAAATTCATGTAATAGGAACATCCTCCCAAGGATGTCACAAGAAGCATACTAGATAAGTTAGAATCTATCAACTGCAAGATATCAGTTGTCTTTGTGACACTTGAGGGGAATGGTCCCCTTGTATGCTTCCCTTCGGCACAACCCTGACATATACCTTCATGATCATCTCTCAATTTAGGCATCCCTATCACCACCTTCCTTGCTTCGAGAAGGGCTTTTTAATGAAGGTGTGCAAACCTCTATTGCCATAACTCTGTTTGAAGAGTTGCATCACATGTCATAGCCCCTAATGGACTTCCTCCAACCTGGTAGAGTGTGTCAACTCTAAAACCAATAGAAATAAATTCCTTAAAGTTCTTCTTCCGGATAAGTACCTTTCCATCAACGAATGCCACCTTGAACCCTTTGTCTTTCATTGTCGAAATGGAAACAAGGTTCTTCTTCAAATTAGGTACATACAACACATCTTGTAATTGGATGACTTAACCTTGAGATAAATGGAGGGTCATAGTCCATGTCCCTTTCACGGGATAGGTGGAAATAACTCCAAGGATAATTTCTAGATTAGTATCCTTCTCAACCAAATCAGAAAGGGCTTCTTTATAACCAATGAGGTGCCTTGAAGCACCACTATCAATTAACCAGACATCCAGGGTGTCAGGTGGAGATGCAGCATAGAGGGCAGATACAAGAATAAAATCATTTCTCTTATTATCAACAACATTAGACTCATCGTAGCCCACGTAGTGTAGAGAAGTCGGTGATGGGATGCACTCTTAAGGCACTCCGTTCTGCAAGGTCACCGATTCGAAACCCGTCGGTGGGATGGGAGGAGAAAAAATGGGAAGATTAGGATTAGTCTAAACGAGCAAAAAAAAAAAAAAATTAGACTCATCGTACCTGGAATTTCTTGACCTCTTGAAAGATTTTCCATTTCCACTACGATCAGAGGGAGCCTTCCTTTTTCCTTGGAACTTGTTGCTCCTGCCATTCCTTCTCGAGTTGTTGTTGTCATCATCCCTGGGAGAGTCCCTTCTATTAGGGCACTCTCTTGCATAGTGACTAGTCTTGTTACAAGTGTAACATCTTCCCTTCCTTCCTTTGGGCCCCGCTCTGCCATGGTTTTGATTTCTTGGGCCACCATGGTTCTTCTTATTTGCATGAGTGGTGAAGGCAGTAGGGTCACTTCCATTACCATTAGAGGCATACTCCATTCTTGTTTCCTCTTGAGTGCATCTCGTCATTATTTCATCAAAATCAAGAATCACATTATTATTGAGAATAGTGGTATTGAATACATTCCAATCACATGGGAGGCCTCCAAGTGCAATAAGAACCATCTATCGATCAGATATTTCTTCCCCAATAGCTAGGAGGTTATTCTTGATTTCAGTGAGTCTCATTAAATAGAATTGAATAGATTCATCCTTACCCTTCTTGATATTCTTCAATTGATTCTTGAAGAAGAGGATTTGATTAGCATTGCTAGCCCTAAACATGCTCACCCGCTTATCATACATCTCCCTAGATGTCTTCAGCTCAGAAATGTAAGCAACCAAGTGCTTATGAATATAATCTTGGATAATCATCTTTGCTTTGATTTCTCGTTTTCTACACTTCGACTTCATGGCAACAGCTGCATTTGATGGAGGCTCTTGAATATTCCCCTGTATATAGTCCATGACATCTTGATCTTCTAGTGCCAAATCCAAGGACATTTTCCATGCATGATAATCAAACTTATCAGTCAATTTATCATCAGCCTCGAAACCCTTGTAGGTTGAGGAGGCCATTTGTCCTTGATAGGATTTCTTCCTTCAGAGATAGCTTCTAACACCAGCCTGGCCTCTTGGACTTTGTCTTCACCTCAGCTCTGATTCCATGTTAAATTTAGATAACAATTGTGTTTTATAATTGATGCACTTTTACTTCAATCTTTCTTAGGCCCAATACAAAAAACAATGACATAAAGGTGAAAGTAAAATGCTGATAAAACACAATAAGAGATCAATAGAAGGCAAGCCAAATAGAGATCAGATTTACAATTCCTTATGTCCATCAAAGATATGAGATATTGTAGCATTACGGCGGTCAGCATAATGCTTCAACCAGCAAAGTCTTTCTCAGTCATCCAACACTTTCATGTGTCACACCCACAGCCCTTGAAGATAGCTCATCACAAGTCAATGCAAGTAAAACCAGGGACAATGTAGAAAAGTCAACGCTGGCAGCTTCAGAAAAGTCAATGTAGCAAACTAGGGCTTTGGTCAAACAGCTTGGAATTCCTTGATTTTAGTGCCCAGTTGTATGGCTTCCTAAAATCGGAATTTCTGTAGAATATTGATGTCAAATGACAAAGGGTTGACCACTATCAATGCTGGTCAACGCTGAAGTATAAAATCCCTAAATAGATCAATGCAGAAAACAGCAGCTTTGCTCCACACGTGTGAGGGGAAAAAGGCCTCCAAAGGCTATCGAACCAATCAAATCACAATGAGAGAATGTGTGATGAGATTATGAGAGAATGACCTCCAAGTCTCTCCAATTTATATTCATCAATGAGGGTGTGTGACACATCTCTTAGGAATGTGGGATAAATCTGGTTGACCTTGCACATGTGGAAAATAAATTCAAAATCAATGTTCTACTCATCCGATCAAGATGATCTTTAGATCAATCTTGCACCTCTCCGAAAGAGGAATCCAACAAAAATATGACCATCGTCATATGAGTAGTGCAACATGGATTTTGGACCTAGTTGCCCAAAATTAACAAAGATACTGGACTATGACAGAATGAAGACAATTCATGAAGACTCAAAAGGTCCCTGATACTAATCCAAGACCCTTTGGACAGTGAAGATGAAGTGCAAAGAAGATCTCTCATGAATATTGAAGACAAAGAAGCAAAGAGAGGAACTTGGCATTGCCACATCATCATGAAGTTCTATGTCATCATTTCCAAGTCATGTCTTTTACAAGTGTGATCCTAATATCGTACGTGTCAACGTGTCTTGCCACATGATGTGGAATGTAATTATATACATTCAATAAAGTGACATGTTGTCACCTAAAGTGTAAACCTAAGGCGCAACGCTTAGAACATGAGTTGTCACTCTAAATCCCTATTCACTCTGTTTAGACTCTCTCCTAGCTAAGTCAAGGGGGGTAGTCCCTAAGGGTAGATGGAAAGGGGAAACTGGTTGGAACGACAAGTTCTAGGAGACTTTAAGGGCGAGGAAAAATATTATTAGAGTAACTTGATTCTTAACTAGTGCAAGTTTTAAGAGTTTACAAGCAATATTTTAAAATGGATTCAATTAGGATCAATGGGGAAAATATAATATTAAATATGAAAAACCAATGTCTTTACAATGCTCAATTGAAATTTAGAGACTTGCAATTAAATATATGTTCAAGTTATAATAACAATAATGTTGCAAGAAGTGTTAGAAATGGCACAATATCAATTATGATCAGATAAAAATAGCTTGCACAACGGAAATAGCTTGTACTTCCAAGAAAACGCTAAAGATAAGAATGTCAATGTAAATAGACAATGAGCAATACAAACGAAGATGAGTACAAAGACAATAATACAATGTTGCAAGAAAGATATAATGCCCACAATGATAGCTATGTCACAAGAGATGGAATGTTAGAAGGATGGAATGCAAAACTAAACTAGGTGGAATGCAAGTTCTTGGTCACTTTTAGCTAAATGCCTAATCTAGATGATTTCTCCTTCTCAATTGTTTTGAAATTAGTCACAAACACAAGTTGTAGAGAGAAGGTTCGGGGAATAAAGCTAGGCCTTTATTAATGATACCTCCCATTGCTTTTAACTACCCAAGTGCCTCTGACGTTGCAAGGACTGTGGCCCATACAACTGCAAAGTCACCTATGTTAAACCTGAATAAGGGTCTAACTTCCCAAATTAGATAAATAAGGTGGCCCTAAAACTTTCTATCAACCAAGCTTAGGCATGGAGGTAAATTTTAGGATGCAAATTAGATCTAAAATGCAAGATGAAAAATGCATTTACTTCAACGAAATTAAAATGCCAAGATGCTTCCAATCACAAAGTAAATAGATATTTCAAAGATACAAGATTGTTAGCTTATGATATTTTCCAAAAGCAACTCAATGAAACAATTAAATGACAATTATATATTATAGAAAAACCACAATGCATTTAGATAAATTGTTCCTTAATATGATCTTCACTCAGTTGTAACAAGTAAATAGTCATTCAATGAAATCACACTTATATTATAGAAGATGAGATTGCTAATAGAGAAAAGGGAATCACTACTTAAATCAATTGTAATATTCCTAATGTAAATATACAATGCTAAAAAAAGCAAACATAAGAGAAACACATACAAAAATTTACAGCACATTTAACAACCAGAAATCTCCATGAACTGCGTTGATATGAGCCATTTTATTAATGAATAAGAGGGTACAATGTGGTGTTGGAAAGAGTGCACCTGGGGTTGCAAAAGGAAATCTAGCAAAGCCCAAATGGAAGATATGAAATCCCTCTCTAATCTATTGCTGCTCTCTCTTGGCACTGCACTGAATTGCCCAGAAAATTCCAGGAAAGAACTATTGTTAGGGCCTCCTCGAATGCTTGGAAAATTCTAGGAAATTAACCTCGGGCTCTCCACCAATAACCCACAAACACCCATGAAGGAATTGGCCAAATGTTGACCTTAGAATTTTGGCCCAATTTTCCCCTAGCTCCTTTAGTTGTTAGCCGAGTGGGGATCCATGTTTGACCCCTCAAATCTGCCTAGAGAATTATGCCAAATTAATCTTGGCCTCTCCTCAATAAACCCAGAAAAAAAACACTTTCCAAAACCTGGAAAGGTTTTGTCCTAGTTTTGACGCTCCAAAACTGACCCCCAAATGTTTGGCCCTCTTCCACAAGCAAAATATGTAACTTGTAGCAAATGATGTGTTTGTTGCTCCACCAAAATGTTAGAAAATCCCCGACGACACTTACCCGGACTCCACCTTAAGTTTCAGCCCCTAACTCCCTTCACTCCTCAACCTCCAAGCGTGCTTTCTCCAAGAACTGTGCAGTCCCTATGTTGTTGATGTTGAACCTCTCCACAAACTCGCACTCCCTGATGTTGGTACAAAATGGTATAGGTAGGACTCCCTCCTTGGGTTAGCACTCAAAGTCCACCGAAGCAAGGGTTGAAGATTTCCACTTGGAAAAACTCATGTGCTAAACAACACTTGCAGACCTGGCTTCAAGTCAAGCGTGCTATGTCAAAGACAATTTTCTCAAATAATCATGAATGCCCCAAATGAGCGCCTCTTGCTCTTTTTGTCAAAGAGTCTCCAAAATGCCCATGTGAACCTAGCTCGACTTTCCCCCACCAACTTCGCTCCAATGAGAGTGAATTCCACATGTGGGCCATAATTCTCCATGGGGTGGCCCCCACGCTCCACTAGAGCTACAATATTTCCCTTCCTACCTAATGTTTGGGCCCCCACTTAATCCCAAAATTCATGTGGGACCCCCGAACTCACGTCTCCTAAGTGAAAACATGAAATAAGACAAAATTGGGCAAGATTAATATTTCCCTTAGAAATATTGTCCAGTGGGAATATCACAATCCTCCCCACCAAAATGTTGTTTTTTCTCAAGAAACTGTCGAACAAGTGCTCTCTCTATTTGTTGCTCCCCACTGTCACTGCAAAAATGTGCCAGGGTCCCAGATGCGCCATTGAATCATCTCAGACCTCTATATTGTCCTGAAATGAAAGAATCCCTCAATACCAGGATCCTAAGCCATCATGTCCCACTTGACGCTCCCCTCGCTCCACTCACTATCATGCCCAGTATAAGTACCCATGTATACCATCAATGAGAAGGGGATCATGATAATGTGGCACTATGCCCAACTCCTCGTGAAGTTGTCATACCACGTAGATCATCCCATTCACTCCAAGAGTATACTCTCGAAGATACCACCCAATCCTTGTAGAGATAGCGTCTCGCCCACGTGAGCTTCTCCTGATATCATCCTGCTAGCCCACCAGCCATGCTAATGATGTCCCCCATGCCATCGATGACTCGTTAAAGCCAAATGGAAGATTTGCATGATCTCCCCCCCATAGTAGCCAACTCGTCCGTAAGGGTTATTAAGTTGTGAAGAGCGGTGATGATCAGGTCCCCTACTACTCTCAGAGTGGTGCCACCATGCTAACGTTGCAATACTTTGATTATGACATACTCTCCACCATGTGTGGATTGTATCCTCCTCTCCTGAGGCCTAGTGGCAAAAGATATGTGAGAGCCAAGCTCATCCTACCCGAGCATCTCCATCATGCCAATATCTACCCCTGCACTGCCAATCTCGACTCTGAGCAACAATTGGATAAGTCTGCCTTGTCATGCAGTGGTGGTCTCAATGATCCCCAATGGGTTAAACCCAAGGTGAACTGGATCACCCTCTACCATGACCTTGTTGATCACACAGTGGAGTGATCCACCCGCCAATCGGATACCTAGAACCCCAACCATACTGGGAGCTCATAACTTCCACTCCTCGCAGAATGTCGTTGCATAGCGCTACTACCTGCTAAAACCCATCTGGCCCTCATCTCTGACCCCTGTATGTAATCCATGGGTGGACCCCAAGTATCAAGAGTTTGTCCCATTCAAACCAACCTGCCCTGCTCTTGCCAGACCACGTAGTGAAATCTATTATCCAAACTCCTAATGTTACACCTGGACACTGCTCGGAGTTTGGGTGCCCTCCTGGAGATAAAGTCTATCATCCACCATCCCTCGGGCTCCTGTGACACCTCAAGTTGTCTCGCCAGAAGTGCATCATGTAGTTCCCTCGCAATCAACTCCCCACGTGTGATCCCAGGGGTGGAACCTATGCTACCTCGGCAATAAATCAAGCGGTCCCTAAGCTAGTATCCGACAGCCCATGCATCCACCAAACGTCTCAACTGGAGAGTCATGGGTGGGTAGGTCCCCAAGGGTAGGATCAAGAGTCCGTTGGGGTACTAAAGAATATCCCTATGGGTGCCCCTCTCTCTGTCTTGTATTTGTTGATAAACCAGTCGAAGACCCTCTCTGTACACCACAGGATATCCTCGACTATCGTTATACCACCATGTACCGTCTCGTGCCCTATTTGTGTCAAGGCACCCGTCACTCCCCGCGTGTACTCCATGCGATGTAAGAGAATCCTACTCCACAATGCAATCCAACACACTACAGTATACCACCATGCACCTCCATGTCCACTTGTAGTCCACTTCTCAACGCTAGATCCCCCCACACATCCCTAGATGTGATTGCCTAGAGTTGTGTATCTACTTGTCAGGCCACCCCTAATTGGTATCATCACCTACACCGTTGCGTCACTATACCCGTCGATGAATGGATCGTCGCTCCAAATCCTCTCTGAGGGATCCAAAAAGTGAATCTCCCTATGTGTCAGTAGTGTTGCCACCACTACCCTGCTCCTTTATGCACCACACAAAGGTGAAGAATCCCCAACTCCATACAAGGCACCATTTGGTAACCTACCAATGCCACCACCTCCGACAAAATCCTCCTAGAGTATGTTGATCACCCCATGATCTCGTGTACAAATATCGTACCAAGACAAACTGAGAAGTCTATCCATAAACTGGTTGGCCACTTGTGCTGACCGTAACTCCCCTAGCGAATGTGCATGCTCAACTGCCAAGTCAATTGTACAATCCAAGTCATAGTCAATAGACATACCTGGGAAGTGATAGGTAGTCCCACCCGGATCCCAATGCCAGTTTGGGCTTCTAGTTTCCCCAGTGCCTGGAAGCTCCTGCTGAACTACACCCGGGTCCACCACCATCTCCATAACGCACTCCACAGCGTACCAACTCAAGATCTCTCACCATCCAACCCCAAGAGAGGAATCGAATGCACAAACTCCTGCACATAGGAAAACCCGAACATGCAGATATTATTCCCTGTGCAACTCTGATCGTCTCATCCCATTATCTAGGTCAACACATGAGATCTGACTAGGTAGATTTGACTCCCTCTCTCCAATGGGCAAAGGTGACCCAATAGTGTTGCTAACTTGGTCATCCCCTCTGGTATGTCTATACAACTTCGCCTCTCTCAATCCAATGTGTAGGGGTGGGTTGATAATGTTGTAGATCCTGTCAATGTGCCTCTGAATCAAACTGTGTTGAAATCCCAATGTGTGGTCTCTATGTTACCCCTCATCAATGGCTAGCCTAAAGGATGGTTGCACATCCTCCTCCATCATGGGCTCGACATGAGCCTCCAACTTCTCCTCCATAGACAACCCAACATGCAAGACATGCTCATCAGTGAGTTGTACGTGGATGTCAATCAATGGATGTGTGCTCAACTACCTCCTCCAATCTATATAATGGGGCTACCAAAGGAAACTCCAACAGAGGTGACTCCTGAGTCACACCAAGTGTATCATCGTGCTCCTCTTGTGTCCCATTAGCCTCATGCTCAACCAACTAGAACGTATCTAGATGAACTCCCTCCTCCATGGGTATGTTCTCTCTCATCTCATCACTACCTCTGCCTCCCATCTTCATCTCTGCAGTATTAATACTAGTGTTTCGTTCAACAATCATGCTCTTATTTTCTTCATCTTCAGGTCAGCAACTATTGTTTCTTCTTGTTGCCCTCGCTGACAACCACTCTTCGAGCTGTCCCACCAGTCTCTCAAGGCTCCTAGTAACATTTTCAAATTTCTCCTACTTAGACATTTTTGGGCACAAGTTCAATCTGGAGAATAATGTGGGACTAGTGTTTTAGCCTCCAAAATTCTAGTCCACAATAGCACTTGAGCATTTGCGTGATATAGACCCACAGTTGGCTAAAATCATGCTCTGATACCAATGTAATATTCCTAATGGAAATATACAATGCTAAACAAAGAAAACATAACAGTAACACATACAAAAATTTACAGTGCATTTAACAACCAGAAATCTCCATGAACTGCATTAATCTAAGCCATTTTATTAATGAATAAGAGAGTACATTGTGGTGCTAGAAAGAGTGCACCCGGGCTTGCACAAGGAAAGCTAGCAAAGCCCAAATGGAAGATATGAAATTCCTCTTTGATTTGTTGTTGCTCTCCTAGCACTGCACTGAACTGCTCAAAAAATATGTTGTTGGCTACAAAGAACTGTTGCTATGGTCTCATCAGATGCTCAGAAAATTCTGGGAAATTAACCTCGAGCTCTCAACCAAATACCCCACAAATGAATTGGCCAAATGTTGACCTCGGAATTTTGGCCCAATTTTCCCCTAGCTCCTCTAGCTGTTGGTTGAGTTGGGATTCCTATTTGACCCCTCAAATCTTCCCAGAAAATCTGCCAAATTAATCTTGGTCTCTCCTCAATAAACCCAGAAAAACCCAGAAAGAGTTTGTCCTAGTTTTGACGCTCCAAAACGAACCCCCAAATGCTTGGCCCTTCTCCACAAGAAAAAGATGTAACCTGTAGCAAATGTCGCATTTGTTGCTCCACCAAAATGCTGGAAAAGCCCCCACAACACTTCCCCGGACTCCACCTTAAGTTTCATCCCCTAACTCCCTTCACTCCTCAACCTCCAAGCGTGCCTCCTCCAAGAACTGCGCAGTCCCTATGTTGTTGTTGTTGAACCTCTCCACAAACTCGCCCTCCCTATCGCTGGTATGAATTGGTATAGGTAGGACTCCCTCCTTGGACTGGCACAACAAGGGTTGAGATTTCCGCTCAGAAACACTCGTGTGCTAAAGAACACTTGTAAACTTGGCTTCAGCTCAAGCATGTTATGTCAAAGACAATTTCCTCAAATGATCATGAATACCCCAAATGAGTGTATCTTGCTCTTTCTGTTAAAGAGCCTCCAAAATGCTCATGTGGACCCAACTCGACTTTCCCCCACCAACTTCACTCCAATGAGAACATATTCCACATGTAGGTCGTATTTCTCCATGGGGTGGCCCCCACGCTCCACTAGAGCCACAATATTTTCCTTCCTTCCTAATGTTTGGGCCCCCACTTAATCTAAAAATTCATATGGGACCCTCGAAACCACATCTCCTAAGTGCAAACATGAAATAAGACAAAATTGGACAAGATTGATATTTCCCTTAGCAATATTGCCAAGTGGAGATATCGCATCAATCAATCATATGTGAGTAAAACAAGACCAAGTAGCAATTTTAGGAATGTGATGTAGCTGATTTGTAACCATATTTATGAAGTAGGCTCGATACATTAATGAAGCACCTTTGTATTATGAACCTTTAGTTATTTGAATTGTTTAGAGCGTTCTCACTCTGTTAAATAATAATTAGGAACAAGTGAGAATTACAAGTATACAAGCTCAATAACTTAGATCAATGATTTATATGAGAAGTAACTTATCAATTTAATCCAAATGTAAATGAACTTTTAAACTAAAAGTTAGTGACAACGCAAGCAATCAATTACCGGAGGCTGCACTTCAAATTGTCAAATGTGAATGCTGGAGTACAAAAAGTAAGCAACGAATCTCAGAGATAAAGGAAATACACCAGGCCTCAACAAGATATCAGTATTATAAGACAAGCATAAGTGACAGGTACCAAATGAATGCAACCTTTCAATTTGAGATCTCTAGATACCAACAATGATTAGGGAAGCACTCTAGATACCAACAATGATTAGGGAAGCACTTCAAGACTGCTCAATAAAGCAGTGACAGTGATATTAAAAGTGGGTTAGAGGGCTGATTAGGATATCTTTCACTTAGGTGATGTAGCAATTGTAACAAGTGAATGAATTAAAATGACATAAGCACTATTAACTAAAGAACCAAATATGACTATGCAAGGTCTAACCTAACCAGGAAGCAACGAAGTGTTGGTGTCTAAAAAGGATATTTTGAAGAGATCACAAGGAAATAAGCGATGTAATTGTCTATTATGCCCCGAGCTATTAAGCGATGTAATTGTCAATCCTCTATGCCCCAAGCTATTAGACGCCACAATAATGCAGAAGAAGACTGTCATTAAGCTTTAAAGATGGAGAAAATACACCAGATCTTATTGAAAGCCTACTGTCAAAAATATATAAATCCACAAGTAGCCTATTATTCAATTAAGATCATGCCACAATAAACAGGATCAGTCACCAAGGATGCAAGAAATAAGAATTTAGGCACTTGCTATGTTTCTTATGATTATTAGATGACAAATTTAGTCTTTTAGGGCTCTTTTCATTATGTTTTTGCTCTTGAGATTTAGGTTTGTGATTGGTGCTAGATGACCTGCAAATAGACTCATGGAATATTACTTCCAACATAGGACTACAAGACTTCCTCGAATAAAAGATCAATATAAATCTTGAATTCCGTTACTTGTTTAGGGTGTCTTCTCTTTGCAAAATAGTAATTAGGAAACAGTGAGATGTGCTAAAGCACAACTAGTTCAGGTTAATGAGGTTGCCTTCAGTGAGAAGCCTTTAGGAATGAAGTCCCAGACAATGAGCAATATTAATTACCAACAGCAAACAACTACAACGGTGAGCATGAAAACGCACCAAGCCTCAAAAGGCACTTCTGTCAACAAGATATCAGTCTTATTTAAAATCCTTAAGGCCCTTAAAATCAATGATGGAACCCCTCCAAAGACAAACCCTGCAAATATAGAGAAGTTAGTCTAGAAACAATAAGGTTAGGAGCAGAAAGTAAAATCCTTACGGCCAAGCTGTTGGAGGCTGTTAAGACTTGCGGTTAGGTTAAGAAAGGCTTCTCAAGATGATCAAGGCCAAAGTAAAAAAGAAATCCATGTGATGACGCCTGGAGGCAGCAGAGAGGAAAGTCCTTAAAAGCCAACGGTTATGCAAAATGAAGGTAAATGGGTATGAAACTTCAAAGGACCTGCAGCTGAGTAGATAGGTCTGGCCAGGCCTACGACAAGGATTAGAGTGCCCAAATAGGCCGGCCAGGTAAGATAAGCCCTGCAAATATGAAACAACACCACCAAGTGATGAAGTTATGCCTGCAAAACAGATCCAAATTAGATACGCAAAAAATTATTTACAAATTATAAAATCCCAAACCCTTACAGAAATTGAATTTTGAGATGAGGCAATGGCTTCAAGAACCCCTGCAAATCAAAAGATTAGGATATCTAGTTTGAAATAAGGCTAAATCTAGACCAGATATGCTAAATAGGCTTGCGGCATTCAAAGGGCGAGAGCAGAAAACGCACGGTTGTCTCAATAAATGTAATAGCAGGTTCTAAACCCTGGTCGTGAGGCTAGATGAGGGCTTGAGCCCTCCGTCAATTCAGATATTCTAATCCCAACAAAGCACAAGCAAACAAAATATTATCAAAGTCTACGCATTTGCTTTTATATAGACCTGCGGAAATCACAAAGATAGTCATGGACATAAAGGTATGTTTGCAAAAAAATAAAAGATTTTCAAAAAAACATATTGAAAAAAAAAAAAAAAAACTAGCAATGGTTGCAAAGAAACGTCCTAAAGCATAAATTTGAGAATCATTGTATAAGAAATCCCAAGGGATAAGGGATAAGCTTTGGGGCAGAATGGAGGAACTCGGGGTTCCCAAGCATTTGAGAGCTGTGCATAGGTTGTATGAAGAGGTGAAAGTCAAAATCAGAACTTCAGCTGGCATTTCTGAAAGTTTTAGAAGCGATATCGGGGTCAAGCAAGGTTGCCCATTGTCTCCTACCCTTTTTGGGTTATATATTGACAAGCTTGAAGAGTGGCTAAATTCGCAAGGGGGTGACGGTATCTATTTGGGCAAGTTCGTTATCAGGCTTCTTTTGTATGTAGATGACCTTATATTCATTGCTAAATCGGCTCTTGGTTTGCAAGAGCATTTACGTTCCCTTGAGCATTTTTGTAGAAGGGTTGGGATGCAAGTCAATATTAGCAAAACGAAAGTAGTGGTTTTCTCTAACAAAAGAAAGCATAACCAACATAAGTTCTATTTTGAAGGCAACATTCTGGAAGAAGTTGTAGACTACAAATACCTCGGAATTGACTTCAACAGAAATTTAAGTTGGGATGGTTGTAGAAAGAAAAGAACTTTAGGGGGTTGGAAAGCATTTTATGCTCTTCAAAACAGGTGTAGAGAGGCAGAGCTGTGGGACTGGAAAACCACTCTAACTCTTTTTGGGCTTCTAGTGATTCCGGTGATTCTCTACGGTTGTGAACTGTGGACCAGCAGCACAACCAAGATGCAGTGGAAACAAATTGAGAAAATTCAGAAACGTTTGATTACAAACAGATTCAAAATTAAAAGTGCAGTTTTTTATGCTATCCTGTTAAGTGAAAAAGGGGCTGCTCCTATTGAAGCAATTGCTATGGTGCGAGTCATAAGGTATCGGAAAAAAAATTGAGCAAATGGAAGAGGGTAGATGGCCTAAGGTGGTGTTTAGTGACAGATTGTGCAAAAGACAGAAGACTTGGATGCGGAAAAATAACAAATGGTTTAGTAAATGGGGTATTTGCTTGAACATGTGTCCTACAAACAGTAAAGAGATAAAAACTTTTGTTATGGATAAATTCCACAAACATACTTGGAAGAAAGAGCTAGAGAGAAAGAATAAGTACTACATGGAAGAGTTTAACCCCACGCATAACCATCAACAAAAGGCGTACATAGGGGCTAATATTTCTTGGAGATCTAAAATTCTTATTGCTCAATTAAGGACTAATTCTCATCAACTCCGTTGTGAAACAGGGCGCTGGAAAAAGCCAAAAGAAATGTGGGAAGAAAGAGTATGTATTTTTTGCTCCTCCGGAAAAGTGGAAACAGAAAAACATTTCATTCTAGAATGTGAGGCCTTCAAAGACACCAGGGAAAAATATGCAGGTATTCTGGCAGCTAATTCTTGGGATAAGCTATTCAACGAAGAGTTTGTCGATAAGTTGGGCGTGGTCATTGTAAAACTTCACAGGAAAAGGGCCGAATACAAGAGTCAGATAGAGAAGCAATCTGTCCCATAGGCTATTTTTAACCTCGTGGACGTTAAAAATTCTTTCTTTCTTTCTTTCTTTCTTTCCCCTACATTATGTGAAATTGATAGATTCTATAGCCTTTTCAACATAGATTGCATCTTAATTTTCAAAGATGGTCTTTCAAGATCGAATAGAAAATATTTGATAGATTTTGAAAAAATACAAGTAGTACATGGCATAGAGGCTAAATAAAATAATATTAATTCATAAACAGTATGATGGTTATCTTTCCAAATATAAATTTGCATCACAACCTCACAAAGTTCAGACATCATCACATATTAGATGAAAATGAACCAGACATCAGCGCCCAATTACTCATAACTTTTGGTGTAAAATCTACAACTTTGATGGGAAACTCTAGTACAGTGCAGTTGATGATGTTTAATACTCTAATGTTTCCTTAGAGAACATTATCTCAAAAATTGGAAAGAAACATTTTGAATTGCACTGACACTAACAACAACAGACTATTTTAGTATTTTCATTGCCCCCTCAACAATATAGGGTTTACATCTTGTGGTGGCCATAATTCTAAATTGTAGTATAACTTCTTGTATATATCATCGATTTTTATTGAAAATTGTAACAAACTATTGTAACGCTTTACATGGTGACAAACCCTGTACATGGTTTAAGACATTGAGTATTCATAGAATCCAATAAACCACCAACCACCTATAACTTAACCAACTCAAAAATACCCAAGAAAAAAAAAAAAAAAAACCAATAACAATGAAATACCCCCAAGGCCCAGTGAAGTAATACAATGTGTAGAATGTGCATTTGAAACAAGATTGAGGGTGGTCAACTTGCAATCCTAATGTACCCTCTCTACAATGATGCTTGCTA
The DNA here is from genome assembly GCA_034641835.2 of Pinus albicaulis. NCBI lineage: Eukaryota > Viridiplantae > Streptophyta > Pinopsida > Pinales > Pinaceae > Pinus > Pinus albicaulis. Next base: position 47,427,098 of record CM076572.1, read on the forward strand.
CAATTTCCAAATGCACATCAATACCTATCCAAGAACTACTATTCAGTGAAACTATACCATTTTAACCAAAGTGGATGATGCAATTTATTTGTCTCTCTATCTCAACCCCTTAAACACATGTCATTCTCTCTCTCTCTCCCTCTCTCTCTTCTTCCCTCCATCTCTTTGCCTCTATCCTCTTCCCTCTCTCCCCCCTCCATCTATATCCCTATCTCCCCTTGTCTCTCCTTCTCACCCCCAAAACATATTCTCTCTCTCTCTCTCTCTCTCTCCCTTCATCTTTCTCACCCCCTCTCTCTCTCTCCATATATATATTCCTTCCTCACTCCCTCTCTTTGCCTACTTCTTCCCTTTCATCCCCCTCCGTATATATCTCTATCTCCCCTTGTCTCTCCTTCTCACCCCCAAAACATACTCTCTCTCTCTCTCTCTCTCTCTCTCTCTCTCGTCACTGCCTCTCCACCTTTCTCTCTCTACGTATTTCTTCCCCTTCCAACTCCATTTCTCTCTTCCCTCTCCCCGTCCTCCTCCGCCACCGTCACACACTCTCTTTGTCTCTCCACCTTCCAACTTTGTCACTATCTCCCTCTCTCTCTCTCCTTGCTCTCCCCCTTTCTCCCCCCTCCATATCTATGTCTCCTTGTCTTTCTCTTCCCCATCTTTCCTTATATCTATCCTCTCCTTTTCTCTCCCTTCCCTCGTCTCCTCTCTCCCTCATTCCATATTCATCTCTCCCTTATCACTTCCTCTCTCTCTCTCTACATATATATATGTCAATGTATTTCTTCTACCCTCCCTCTATTTCCCCCTTCCAACTCCATCTCTCTCTCCCCTCTCTCTCTACTCTCTCTCAAGTCCCCTCTCTTTTCCTTCCTCTCTCTCCCTTTCTCTCCCACCTCCTTTTGTCTTCGCCCCCGCCCCCTCCTCCACATATCACACACTCTATCTCTCTCTCTGCCCTCCAACTCTATCATTATCTCCCTTTCTCTCTCCTTCTCGCTCTCCCCCTTTCTCCCCCCATTAGGGGAATTTTGAGGCCTAAAATGGGCCTCCTAAGGAAATAATAAAATAATACCTAAACCAATAAATAATATTTATGAATTTTCAATTCACTTTTTGCACCACAATCCATGTAACCATAGTTAAATTCAATTCAAAAGTTGTACCAAAATAAAATTAATAAAAAAATTGCATTGATGTGACTATAAATAAGAATGAGTTTTTCAAGAAAAATCCATTATCATTGAGCAACTAATGCATTTGTCCTTTGTACTTAAATAACTTAAAATAAAATATAAATATAAATTTATAAATTCTGAATTATATTATATGCTATTAATTAAAATTTATATTATTTAAATTGTATAATAACATGTAATTAATATATTATATAAAAATAATATAATATAATAAATGTATAGGGATATGCATTGTTTTTTTTAAGAAATATGAAATGACAATAATATATTTTTATTCAAAAAGTGTGAAATGACATTTATTATGAGTACTTTACTTTGACTTTAAGAGTACTTAGAGCACTACCATGGTTAACCATGAGTTTTTATCCACCATTGAGAATGTGACAAGTAAGTACCTTTAACTTAAGCAATGCCACCTCAACTATTAGGGATGATGTCATCCCCTAAAATTTGATTGGTTCTCATAAAGTGAATTTTGATTGTACATTTTCCTTAGGAGGCCCATTTTAGACCTCAAAATTCCCCTAATGCCTTCATATATATGTCTCCTTGTCTCTCACTTCCCCGTATTTCCCTATCATTATCCTCTCCTTTTCTCTCCCTTCCCTCGTCTCCTCTCTCCCTCATTCCATATTTATCTCACCCTTATCATTCCATCTCTCTCTCCACCTCTATCTCTCAATGTCTTTGTTGTTCCCTCCCTCTCTTTCCCCTTTCCAGCTCCATCTCTCTCCCCCCTCTCTCTCCTCTCTCTCAAGTCCCCTCTCTCTCCCTTTCTCTCCCACCTCCCTCTATCTCTACCCCCATCACACACACACTCTCTCTCCACCCTCCAAATCTATCACTATCTCCGTCTCTCGCTCTCTCCCCCCTCCATATCTATGTATCCATGTCTCTCTCTTCCCCTTTCTTTCCCTATCTGTATCATCTCCTTTTCTCTCCATTCCCGCATCTCCTCTCCCCCTCATTCCATCTTCATCTCTCCCTTGTCACTCCCTCTATATCCCCACCTCTCTCTCTCTCTCCTTCTCGCTTCCCCCCTTTCTCTCCCCTTCATATCAATGTCTCCTTGTCTCTCTCTTACCCTTCTTTCCCTATCTCTATCCTCTCCTTTTCTCTCCCTTCCCTCGTCTCCTCTCTCCCTCATTCCATCTATGTTTCTCCCTTATCACTCCCTCTCTCTCTCCACCTATATCTCTCAATGTCTTTTTTGTTCCCTCCGTATATTTCCCCTTTCCAACACCATCTCTCTCGCTACCGACCCACCCCCCCGCGCGCGGCTCCGCTCAAGTCCCCTCTCTTTTCCTTCCTCTCTCTCCCTTTCTCTCCCACCTCCCTCTGTCTCTCCCCCCATCACTCACACACTCTCTCTCCACCCTCCAACTTTGTCATTATCTCCCTCTCTCTCCCCCTCCATGTCTCTCTCTTCCCCTTATTTCCCTATCTGTATCATCTCCTATTCTCTCCATTACCTCATCTCCTCTCTCCATCATTCCATTTTCATCTCTCCCTTATCACTCCCTCTATCTCTCCACCTATATCTCTCAATGTTTTTGTTCTTCCCTCCCTCTCTCTCCCCAGCCACCCCCACCCTCTCTCTCTCTCTCTCTTAAATATGATCCCATTGTATTTTATTTAGGAAAAAAAAAAAATTTGGTTGTAAAATATTAAACCTGTGTTTTGGATCAAACATATGAAAGAAAATACAACAACAAAAAACTTAAAAGAACCATGCACATGCATCTATCACAGTTCTTTATAATATTATATATATTATATAAATTTGACATTTTATATATAAAGGTATTCTCATTTTCCATTTATTAAAACTTGGATTTAATCTCTATAGAAATATATTTAGTAGTGGTGAGGATGGTGAGTTTAGATATACCTCAAAAGTAATTATAAAATTTTTTCTTTTAGATTTAATTAAAAAATGTTATAAAATTAAATTAAAATAAAGTATTTGTAAAATATTTTGATTTTGAAATAAGTATGTGGTATTGATAACCCAATGGCTATGGTATTGACCCATTTTATTGTAACATAATAATTAAATGCATAGATCCATAACATAATTATAACATAATAATTTTAAAAGCATAGATCCATAACATAATTATGGAAAGCCTTGATGGCAGATGGTATTGATAAACCATGGTATTATGATTTTTCTCTTCTCTCTTTCCCTCCTGGGTATTAGCCCATGTTATTGTAAAAAAATTATTTAGAAGTTAATAATATCGATGATAAATATTCATGATTAAAAATCTTCTTATTATTATTTTTATTGTAAATTTAAATATGGTTATTGAACCATTATTTTAATTTATAACTATTTTTTAATAACAACATTTTAACTTAAAAGTCACCAAAACCTAAATTCAATGTAACTTATTAAAATGAAAAAAAATAACATTATAAAAAACATATATACAACTATTTACTAGTCAATCTAAGGGCCTAAAACATTTCAAGCATCTAACATTTACTTGTCAATCTAATGGCCTAAAACATTTCAAGCATCTAACATTTGATCCAATGGCTCAGACATGGACACAATAGAAGACACAATAGAAGCTAGGGGAGTTGTTTTCAAATAAAAACGCCTTACGGCGTAAATATTTCCTCATAAAAATTATTTACAAGATTTTACTAATATTTTCAAAATACATTTAAAATAAAATATTTCAAAAAAAGTACAAAAAGAAAGGATAAAAAAAAAATTACAATAATTATTTTAAAAAAAATAACTTACAAATAATTTACAAATAATTTACAACTTTAATGGCTCTTTAAATAGAAAATTATTCATTTGTAGCTCTTTAATTTAAATGAATACATAAAATAAAAGATTTTCTTCGAGCACAGATCTGCAAACCCTGCAATATTTCTTCAAGCACAGATCTGCAAACCCTGCAATAAAAATCGTGGGATAATTTAGCTGAAAACATCCCCTCACTCATGAGAACTATTTTGAAATATTTTCTACACAATTTAAAATAATTTCATTAGATCCATATGAAAAAAGACAAATGCATTAGACAAAAGTTCTAGTAATTTAATCAAAAGATATTAGTCACGTCCAATCCTAAGGCACTTTCCTTATCCAATCACCAGTATAAGATAACTATACACTAGTGATTATATAAAAACATATAGACATAACAAATAGAAATTAAAGGCTTGGCTAAATAATAATACCCTATACATGAAGAAACACCACAATAATAACGCCAAAAACGTTTTGCTTTATTACCAAAATAGCGAATTTCAAGAGCTAATAGTCAGAGTGATCCAAAGATCAAAGTTGTGATAATGAGGAGCCTCAAGCTCAATTTATAGAAAAATAGAGATCTAGATCTCCCTCTAAGTGGAAAACAACTAGGTCCAAGAAGTTGCACAATGTTGACTTGATCCTGGAGAATAATGGCTAGTCGTTGCCTGATCCATGCCAAAATTAAATCATTTCCCTTGATATTGATGAAGAAATTGGAATTCCATAATACTGGTCCAAAAAAATATTATTTTGACCTTTTATCATCAAAAAAACACTTTTGACTTAACACCTAGGTCCATAAGCTCAAATTTTGTTAAAATTTTGATTTTTCCTTGATGGAGGACTTTGAAAATTTGACTTCTTTTTGACTCATGAATTTTCTTCAACTAACTAAACCCAGAAAAATTAATTTTCTTGAAAACATGATTTTTTTATGTCCCCAAAGAATTTCTTGAGGTTTTTTCTGCCTTGGAATTTGGATTACCAATTTAATTTTTCCTTAGGAGTGACTACATTTTCCAAAAAATTGTTTTTCCACTTGGAGAGAACTTTATTTTCTCTCATTTTTAATTTTTTTGACCATTTTCTAACTAATATTTTTGTTGTTTTTTGCCAAGAAATAAAAAATAATAATAATTTGAGGGGATGGACATAATTCCAACTCACAAAAGGTGTCTAGACACTAAGTTGAGTTGTAGATGTTCTAACTATGAGTACTCTACCCCCTATTTACAGTCTTCTGATTTTACAATTTACATCTAAATTATTAAATTCCCTAACCAACTAGAAATTTAATAATTAAAAATAGACACTTAGACTCAACCAAATTCAGCGAGACTCAAGACATGATCTTATATGATGAAAATACATAGACGTGATACACTAGGACTTACTTAATACATCACCACTGAGCCTCACCCTAGCTTTGGGGATATATCTGGGAGAAAAAATCTATTAATTATTTTGTGTTTAGAAACACAAACTAATTAACGAGGTTACAAATCTCCCTAGGATGAAAGTCGATAGCAAAAATTCTTAAGCTTACATAGTATTTTACATGCCTTTATAAGCATACTAGAATCATTTTTACAATGGCCTATCAGGCTGCAAAATTTGGAGTTACAACTTTGATAAACTGAGGAATGGTGATGATAAATTCCAAATATGTGACTACACGAACATGATGGAATTCCTTAGAAAAAATGTTAACTACTATAGGGTAGTTGACACAGAGTGATCAACATGAAAAAATGTAAATGTGTGGAAGTCTAAGAGTCATATGTGGAATATGAAAAGTCACATGTGGACCCAAGAGTCAAAAGAAGTTCAAAGGTCATTTAGGAGTCCAAGAGTCATAAGGGTGATGCAGGAGCATAGGAGCACCTTAATTAAAATTAAAATTCAATGCTATGAAAGACGAGATGTGGACAGTTGTTTCTAAATGTGGGGAAATTCCGTGAAACAGAGCTAAATTGATAGAAGCAATAAATCTCTAGAAGACTTAATAAATTGTAATTATCTGCCATGTAATCAAACAGAGAGATTTAGGGTTTAGTTGAGCGATTATGGGAGAAGAACTCGTGGATCTTAGATGATCCACTGGCTTGTAATTTCTTTATAAATGTGTTTGTATGTCCAGATAGAGAAGGCAGAGTGTAATGTAGCCTGAGGGCGAAATTTGTGATTAAGGCCTGAGTGGCCTTAGCCTGTATTCGAGCTTGAACAATAATGAAATTTGTGTGTTTTTAAGTATCCAAGATAATCTGGAACTTACAGTATCTCTGTGTTTTTTGTTTCGAATTCTCAATATATTTGTGTGTTCTTTCTGTAATTTAATAGACTGTGTAAGTGTGAGCGAGAGGACGAAGTTCATAGGAACTTCGCATAGAACAAAGCTATGGCAGAGACAGAAGGATGAAGAGATGAAGAAGAGCCGTGTGAAGGATGAGCGGACGATCATATGATCAAATCATAGATCTGAAGGGGAAGATATTAACGGTCAAGATGACATCACAAGCTAAACAAAATAACTTGCGATGCGATGAAGAGAAGACTATGTGTCGTTGGAGAAGGGCGAGCAGTGAGAACTGTTAGATCTAAGCGCAGATCAATGGTAGACAGCAAATCGCAAATTCGCACATCGCAAATTTTAGCGGATAGCATTAAGACTTCGTTGGGTAAGTTAGATTTCTTGCGATGTGATGAGGAAAAGGGCCACGTGTCGGCATAGCGCATTAGCGCATATCGCATGATTTATGGTTTAACTGTTATCGGTATAGAGTTAAACTTGTAGGCAAGCGAAATGTGATAAGTTGTAAAAGTTGCGATGTTGCAATGCAACATCGTCATCGCAACTTCGCATCGACGATTTCATTGTTTACCATTTAAGCTATTTGTTATAATTGCCTACATGCGATATCAAATAAGTTGTGAAGTGTGGTTGTTTCCGATTGGTAACCGTGTTGTGGGACCCTACAACCAAAGTTAAGTGTGTATGCATGTTGTTTGAGTATTTGCGAGTTGTTTAAAAACTGTTGAAGTTGCAATAGAGTAACCATTGTTCGATTGTTTCCATATGTATATTTAATAAAACTCCAATATTGTAATCTGCTGCGATTAAAGGGAGTTTATGTGGGCCCATAACCCACAGGTCCACGGTAATATGTTAAATTGCAGTTTCGTGCTACATCAAGTGGTATCGGAGCGAGTAAAAGCTCTTTTGGAAGAAAGTTAGAGCAGGGAAAGATTTCCTGCGAGAAAAAGATTTTGCATGCAAAGGAGGTACAATTATGTTGGAGATTGGTAAGCTTGTGGTCTTTATATTATTGTGCAGGTAGCAACAGAGGAAGGGGAGAAGATTTGTAACAACCTAGAGCCAGGAGTGCTCAAATGGTTCCAAAGAAGAGAGAACTAGAGGGACGCTGAAAGACTAAGCTCAGAGGAGAGAAGCTTGGTGAGGTATCGTGTAGCAGGGAGGACTTACTATTTTAGAGGTTTTGTTGCAACTCACGAAAAGATCACAAAGGCAATTCCACAGAGGATGTGGGTAGAATTGTTGAAGGAGAAGAAGATTTAGTACTAATAACAAGTAGCAGACTTGTTACAGAGATGAAGAAGGCATATGACCAGGAGGTCATAAGAATTTTTGTACCTTGGGAGTCTTATGCAGGAGCATCGAAGCACCTTAATTAAAATTCAAATTCAATGTTGTGAAAGACGAGACGTGGACAACAGTTTGTAAATGGAGGAAAATTCTGTGAAACAAAGCTAAATTGATGGAAGCGATAAGTCTCTAGAAGACTTGATAAATTGTAATTATCTGCCATGTAATCAAACAGAGAGATTTAGGGGTTTAGTTGAGCAATTCTGGGAGAAGAACTTGTGGATCTTAGATGATCCACTCGCTTGTAATTTCTTTATAAATGTGATTTTGTATGTCCAAATAGAGAGGGCAGAGTGCAATGTAGCCTGATGGCGAAATTTGTGATTCAGGCCTGAGTGGCCTTAGCCTGTACTCGAGCTCGAACAATAATGAAATTTGTGTGTTTTTAAGTATCCAGGATAATCTAGAACTTACAGTATATGTGTGTTATTTATTTCGAATTCTCAATATATTCGTGTGTTCTTTTTGTAATTTAATAAACTATGTGAGTATGAGCGAGAGGACGAAGTTCCTATGAACTTCGCGTAGAACAAAGCTATGGCAGAGACAGAAGGATGAAGAGACGAAAAAGAGTCGCGTGAAGGATGAGCGGACGGTCATGATCAAATCGCAGATCTGAAGCGGAAGAGATTGACGACCAAGATGACATCGCAAGCTAAACAAAATAACTTGCGATGCAATGAAGAGAAGACTATGTGTCGTCAGAGAAAGGCCATCAGTGAGGACCGTTAGATCTGGGCGCCGATCAACGGTAGATGGAAAACCGCAAATTCGCACATTCCAAATTTTAGCGGATAGAATTAAGACTTCGCTGAGTGAGTTATATTTCTTGCGATGCGATGAGGAGAAGGGCCACGTGTCAGCATAGCGAAATAGCGCATATCGCACATCGCATGATTTATGGTTTAACCGTTATTAATAGAGAGTTAAACTTGCGGGCAAGCAAAATGCGATAAGTTGCAAAAGTTGCGATGTTGCAATGTGACATCGTCATCGCAACTTCGCATCAGCGATTTCATTGTTTACCATTTAAGCTATTTGTTATAATTGCCGGCATGCGATATCAAAGAAGTTGCGAAGTGTGATTGTTTTCGATTCGTCACCGTGTTATGGGACCCTACAACCAAAGTTAAGCATGTATGCATGTTGTTTGGGAGTATTTGCAAGTTGTTTAAAAACTGCTTTAACTGCAATAAAGTAACCGTTGTTCGATTGCTTCGGTATGTATGTTTAATAAAACTCCAATATTGTAATCCGCTATGAGTAAAGGGAGTTTATATGGGCCCATAACCCACAAGTCCACGGTAGTATGTTAAATTGCAGTTTCGTGCTCCATCAGAGGGTATCTCAAGAGTCATAGGGATATGAAAGGTCATTCCTCTTGTTATAAAAGAAACCTCATAACTCAAGCAAAAGGCTTTTGGGGTTTAGGCTTTGGAGAGCTAGCATTGGCTTCTCTAATTTGGCATAGGAGAGAAGACTATTCTATGGAAAAGAAAATGACTTAATGTTCCATTATTGGAGCTAGTGTCTCACCATTGTAATTGTGTATTTTGTCTTTCACTTAATATTATTGAAGCTCATTGAGCCAACACATTTTCATGCATGTATCATGAATATTGTAAGGCTATTATTTGGATGTTTGCAGTATATGCCATCTTCATATGTACTAAAGAAATTGAACTATTTCATTGGCTTTGGTGCTCATCTTGATGAATGTGTGTTGTATTTGCTTTAATGATCATTGTGTCTATGTGAACTACTTCGCTAGATAAGTATCAAATCTTTGTTTTCTCTCGTGGGCCTCTCTTAGGATAGTACTATTACTTTCCTTCTAGAGACTCACTTTTGTCTCTCCTCTCATGGTGGTCTATTTTTACACATTGCAATTGGTGTTTCACAATATCAACTTGCTTGTTCGGAAGTTATGTGTATAATCTCTTATGGTATCCATTGAAACCAAGGCAAAACCATAGAGTTATGGTGGTTGGGTCAATACTTCGAATGGGGCTCCTACTCCGAACGGTGTGAGGTCTAATTGGGACTTCACATTGAGGAGACCCCCTATATCATGGCAGTATCTAGCACCGTCAACAGGCACCCAAATTATTGTACTCAAATTTTTACTGATGCAAAATAATAAAATAAACCTTCATCCGCTGAACCGGTTTTCCCTTCAGGGTTTTCTCGAAGACATTAGTCCAAAAATTATTATGTTTATTATTTATGTGTGTGCATTTATTTCTTAGTTCTTGATTTTATTTTCTGCAACGTATTTTATATGTGGTGAAGATTGCAATTGTAAGTTTATCAATATTTGTCGTGATAACAAATAAATTGCACAACGATTATGAGATGTATTTCTAATAATTGCAATCAAGGAATTTTCACACTCAAAACAAAAATGTACAACCAAAATCAACTTTATAAGAACCAATAGGATTGAAAATGATGATTTCAACCTTGGGGGATGATTCACCATTTTTGGAGTAAAAAAAGCAAAAAGAATAAAAAAACTATTTTTTCAACTCGTACTTTCAACTTATCTCATTATATTTTTACTCAAATTTCAAGCAAGAACACTTAAAAGTATGCAACATAGGTACTCCTTGGACGCATCCAAAGAGTGCTCTTGATCGCAATTTGAGTAAAATCGTAGGGAGATCAATTGAAAATACGAGTTGAAAAGGTAGTTTTTTTCTTTTTTCTCTCTAAAATTTGATGATGTAATCTAATCTTATTTTATTATTTCGACTATTATTTTATAATACCCCTTAGGAGGTCCATTTTAGACCTAAAAATTTCTCTAATGTCATCATCTGCAAGAAACCTCTCAAAGCTATATAGTAAAAGAAATCATTTTCACCTTTAACCTTCTTTGGTTGCTTGTTTTCAATATATATTATAGAAGCATGTTGCTTCCATTTTCTTCTTATTAGCCATGTAAGGACAATCTCTCTTGAATTGTCCATATTCCTCATAGCCATAACATTGGATCTTTGATAATTATTTATTCTTCTCAGTGGAAGAAGATCATTTTCCTGACTTCTTGTTTTGATGTTGAAACTTTTTCTTTCCCTTGTTTTTGAAACAAGTTGCAAGGGCTTGAACTTCCTCATCTTGACAATCTCTAGTCATCAATCTTGCTTCTTCTTGAGCACACAATGTCCATAGTTGTTCAATTATAGGAGCTTCCTTCCAAGTGCTTCTTCCTACTACAAAAGCATCCCATGATCTAGGAAGACCATTGAGTGTTGCAATCATTACTTCTTGATCTAGAATGGATTCTCCAATTGCTTGGATCTAATCTCTTATTTGTGAAATCCGTACGAAGTAAGAAGCCACAAGGTCGTCATTAGTCATCCTTGTAGTTCGAAGTTCATTATTCAAGCTCATTGATTGACCAACGTTCTTAATAGTGTGAAGATTCAATAGAGCATCATACATCTTAGAAGTATCAAGTTTTCAATGTAGGGAACCAAATGATCCCTAATGGAGTCCACTATAATGCTCATAGCATTGATGTCATCCTCCTTGAACTTTTTCTTTTCCTGCATCATCTTTTGGTTCAATAACCTTCCCTATAATGATATCCAAAACCGTGTTCTTGGCAAGAAGAATGTTTATTCTAACTTTCCAAACTCTAAAATTAGATGTTCCCTTTAGTTTGTTTTCATTTTTCATGGAAGAAGCCATAGAATCCAATCTGCAAGAAAGATTTGAATAAAATGTTTTCTAGGGTTTTGTCAAGGTGATCTCAATGTTCCCTTCTTTCTCCACAAAATCTTTAATACCATGTTGATTTTCTTAGTGCAATTAGGGTTAGCACAATGTTTCTGAAATTGTGATAATTACTTTTGATGAAGATCTTCTTTTAACTTATTCCAATATATCATTCAGCAATTACACTTCATAAATTCAACCATAAAGAACAGTGGAACAATAGAGATCACAACACACAAAGAAAAGACAAGATTACCCTGGGAAAACCCACAAAGGGGAAAAACCTAGCAAATTTTTTAATAGAGAAATTACTCTTGTTCAATGAGAGACACACCTAGACCTATGGTCAAATCTAGCTTTCTCCACCAAGTCAAGTCACCGAATTTGATTTTGCACTTCACTCTTCCTATCTGACCCAGAATTTTGGCCCTCCTGCAATAGCTAGTTACCCCATGATTTTCATTAGGGGAATTTTGAGGTCTAAAATGGGCCTCATGAGAAAAATGTACAACCAAAATAAACTTTGTAAGAACCAATAGGATTCAAGATGATGAAGTCAACCATGGGGGGCGATTCACCATTTTTGGAGTAAAAAAGTAAAAAGAATAAAAAATAATAAAATAATAAAATAATTTTTTCAACTCCTTGGATGAGGAATCAAATTATGCATTCAACGAGTGTTTCCGCTCGAAATTTGAGTAAACCCATAGGGAGATAAGTTGAAAATACGAGTTGAAAAAATAGTTTTTTCATTTTTTCTCTCTAAAATTTGATGATGTAATCTAATATTATTTTATTATTTCCACTATTGTTTTACAATTTCCTTAGGAGGCCCATTTTAGACCTCAAAACTCCCCTAATGGGTCCTGCAACATCTGCCCCAGTTACCCAGAAATTTCGACCCCCTGCAACAGTTGCCCCATAAAAATGCAAAGCACAAAGAGAGAGAGATCAATCCACACATGTGAGTTTCTAGAGAGAGATAGAGAGGAGAGAAATGGTGGGAGAGAAATGGTGGCCTCCTCCTTCGTTGTACCTCGTTCTTTTCTTGCTTGCCTAGAGACTGTCATGTGTGAGAAAATGCGAATGTCCAAATGGAGGAGGTCAAGTTGTCTTTTTATGGTGGTTTGTTTTGGGTGAATGGATGTGTCTCTTGGCCAGGGCCAACTTGACTTGGAGGGAAGCCGACTTGTCACTTTTGGAGCCAAAATTTACATTTCAAAAATTCAATTTTTCATCTTTAAAAAGTCGCTATGGGACTTTGACTTAAAATAAAATTTTCCTTTGACTCATTCATTTATAAATATGCTTTACAATGATAAATACAATTACATCAAGTGACCAAATGTACATTATGAAGACCAACCATAGTTACCAATTCAACACCCATCACTCAAATAAAATCTTGACGTGACATGCTGAGCTTTTTCTATCTTATTTTAATGCTTAGATGGTGATATTGATAATGAAAATCCCAATATAGGCAATGATATTGATTCTATGCAGGCATTTGTTGTAGCATGAATTTTTTTTATGCTAGAGGTCATCTAGAGTCTGTTTGTTGATATATTTTTGATTCAGAGATGGATTGCACAAAGTGCTATTTTGGTTATGTGCACCGTTACATGCTATATAAATGAGAAATTTTTCGTGTATATAAATGGTTTAGATTCTTATGGATGCACATTAATATATGTGTTTTTCTTAAAATTTTGAATATTTTATGTGTTTTTGGTTGTTGGGTTTTTTGGTCCATTTTTTTTACCAATTCCGGTCCGAATCTAACTGGATCCCAATTCGGGTCTACCAGTTCGATCAACAACTTAGTTCTGATAACATTGATATACATACATGTGTGCTTGCCTCAGTTAATGTTTTTGGAGCATTCTATGCATTCACAATTTGGTGGGTTACATCATAAATAACATTCTATAAGAAATTAGAAGAATATTTATATATGGAAGAGGAGAGAATTGTATTTTTCATATTAAAAATCGCATAATAAAAACAATTCTCAAAGTAAAGATATACATAGATTGCATTGCTCTTAGCATACGGTTATTCAACTATTGCATCCCCTCCCCTCATCTAACTAATTTACTTTGATCACTGCTATTTATAGCAAGGCACCTTCCTGAAGAATATCAAGTTAATATTGTGATCATATCTTCCTAGATTAGAGCGCTGGCAGATGTTCTGTTGTCAGATAGATTTATTTTGGTAAGTAGCAGTTTGCTTTCAGGAAGAAACATCGATTCTTTTCTCCTCTTTCTTCCAAACTTTTCGCTGAATAGATATATGGCTCAAACTTAAAACTTTGGTAAAAATGGTCTGCCTCTATATCTAATTTTCCTTCATTTCTTCCACCTATTGAGACCAAGTATTAGTGATTTTAGCCGAAAACTGTTCTTGTGAGGTTTAGAAAGTTCACTCCTTGGAATAAAGATTGTCAGAATTTTGTCAGTTAACCAAAATTGGAAAAAACAAGTGAACCAAGCTAACATGAAGTCAACAAAAGTACTAGAATTCAAATATCACCTCAGAAGAGCACCTTGAGCAACACATCTCCCTGGATAACCTCATCTTTGATCTGCAGATATCCAAGGTGATAATTAAGGAGAGGTATTGAAACCAAGGCAATTGAGGGAATGAGGAGAAGCTGAACACATTCATCATAAAGTCCCACATCGTAAGAGTTTCCTTAACAAATAGCTTAGACTCCCAAGCTCAATCCAAGAGAAATTGTAAATTGTTAATGGTAATAAGGAATAGCTGATATCAATTTTGATCAATAATACAAGAATAAAATTGCTAATCTTATAAACATTTTAGTAGGACCTGAATTCTACACAAATTATGCAGTTTGGCAATCTCATTCTCATGGAGAGGAGTAAGGATCAATAGAACTATTTAATGGCATTTCATATTGAGGGAAATACTAAATGCAAATTTTATGAGTTTAGTTTCATAAGACTTGTTAAAATTAGAGTGAATAATCACCAGGCTTGCAACATTTGAGATAGAGTTTTCGTTGATAATCAGGACCCACGATAAGACTTTCACTTGTACAATATGTGAGTTCAGAAAATGCTCAGAGTTATGTTAAACAAACTACTGTCCGAAAAACTCAAAGCTCATAGAACTGTAACATCCAGCATCTAGAAATACTATTTAAAGAGAACTAAATTTTGAATTCAGAGCTTACAAAACATTTTCAAAAATAATTAAAGAATTTACCAATTAAAGTATTCTAAGTAATATGTTGGTAAGATAAGCGCCTTCTGGATATGATGGATCAATAGAGTGATCGGCAGCTGCTCCAACTTGCCGAAGCACTGTAATTTTTCTACCTACTGAAGAAGCTGCTTTCTGCAAGACCCAAAAATGGATAATTTGCATGTACGGGTAAAACTGCTACTGATATAATACATAAACATGTTTCACCTCAATGATTTCAAACCTTATTGAATTGATACCAGGAAAATGGACATGGTTGCCTCTATATTACACCGGAGTAGCACTATTGTTAACATGATTGAACTACTACTACAGTGTAACAGCTATTAAGATAAACATTTTTGTGATTATCAACATATTGTCTAGTTAAACTATTCAGTCATCTATCCATAATGCTTTCAAAATTTTGCATTACATGCACATACATGAAGTTTTCAGACACGAGTAATTGATTTGGAAAAGAATTTGTTAGTCTCATGTTTGGCATTTTTTTGGTATCCTCTTAAAATATGTGCCAGTCAAATAGAGAGTTCCAAGCAAAAAACAGGATCACCCAAGAAAAAACCAATTTTCTGATACAGCTTCATACAATAGACAAAAGAGGGCCAACCTTCTCGAGTCAATAATTGTCTGAACTTTCAACCATAAACCAAAACTGTAGAAAACAGTTTAAGTTCCTTCAAGCAAGTTTATAAAACTGAAGTCTTACTCAAAGGTAGAAATATTAGTAATTCGTTGAATACAAAGCAAAATGCCAAGGTTATCAATATTTGTCCATTCAGAATCAAATTGTACACATGCACAAAACATGAAAGCCAAAGAAATGAAATACAAACAAATAGTATGCATACTCTGTAGTTCCAATAAATATTCGTTTCATTAATAACATATATAAACATAGCAGAATTAAAGGAATTATGACACACAGAAAGAAAAGTTCAAAACCATGATCAACGTGTCATGAACAATCTATACAAATCCAGCTTGCAAATTGCATGTCAAAAAAAAAAAATCCTCTTTTTAGTGTTTAAGTGAACTTAAAATGATGAACCTTAAAAACAGTGTGCAACAGTGTGAAAGATAGAGAATACGCATGGAATCCTTGTGCATTTTATAAGGGATGCAGTCATGAGTCTCTCAGACACTTGTATCATAAGTATTAATTCAATAAGAATCCTCAGCTATCTCAATATGATAATAGTCCGAGATTTTGAAGTCCAATTTGCAATGGAAGGTGCCTTGAAACAAACTCATCGACAGTGCAATGGTTTTTCAATGTGTTACATTGCTGATGAACGAAAAGTGTCCCATAACTAACATATCACCTTGTAAATCATACAATAGGTTGCAGCCTTCACAACACACATAACCAAAATAGCATTGCAAGATGGGAGATGAAAAATAATAATACTAAAATAGAGAGGAACAATTTTTTTTGAAGATGATTAATTCGTTAAATGGAACTTTGCATCCCCTTTCAAATGGCCATTCTTCTTATAGTAAGAAGGCATATCAAATCTGGCGAATATTTGGCAAGTCAATTGGACTTGAACTTTCTGGAACAACTCACTAAGTTTTGTTGATTTTTATGTAGCATCGGAGGTATTCCTGCATGCCAAGAGGCCCCCTAAACCATCCTAGAAGAATTATGGAAATTAAAATAAAAACTTTATTTTCTGGGCATCATGTAGGCTCAAAATGGTCAAGTCGGCCCCACCATGAAAGGGTGTGTCCCTTGGTCAAAATTCACCCATTTGATCTATATAAATACATGATGTGCTACTCCACTTTGACTAATTCGAAAATCATCACATATTTTCTCTTCTATTCCAGCCACACATGCAAAGTAAAAGGAGATTTTGGAGGTCTAACCAAACTATTTCTTAACTGTTTGACTGAGTTAGACCTGCTGTTTGACCAAGATATCTGGCTGAGTTTGACAACAGAAGAGGCTGAGTTTGACCGCAGAAGAGAGCAAGTTGACTGCAGGCAGCAGGAGTCAACCGCAGGTCTGAAGTTGACCACAGGAGCTAAGTTGACCAGGTCAAAAGTTTGACCATATTTTATTATTTGAGTGGTTTGACCAGCATTGACAGGCTGGAATTTTGACAAGGTTTGACTGGTGTTTAGACTTGGATTTTGGCACGATTTCTAGACAATTTTTGGAATTGGAAATCTTGTTGAAGAATAATTTCTCCTAGAAGATAAGTTGTTGCAGTTTTTTCTCCCAAGTTCGGGTTTCCTAGGGTAAATTTGTTGTCCCTGTCGTGCATGGATGTCTCTTTATGATCTTAACTTTTTTCATTGCAATACTATTGAAATCAATGTGGAAAGAGTTGAAGTCGGGATTAAATCGGCAAGGGTCCAGAAATTGAAAAAGTCATTAAAGTCGGGAGGTTTTTGAAAAAGTCAGCAAAATTAAAAAATACAAAATATTCATTTTTTATTTTTATTTTTTAGCATCTAAAGTATCCACAACATCAAATAAAGGCATTTCCACATAAACATGAAAAGAAAGCTAATATATAATATGTATATGAAGTCTAGTGCTACATCACATATCAAAATAGTGCATCAAGTCTTGAATCTTGAGTCATGTCTCAGAGTTCAGTCTCAACTCTCAAGAGTCAAAATATCAACAAAACATATAATAAATGTATATCATGAGTTATCTACATGTCATAAAGTAATCAGTCACTGAGATCCTCTGCCCCTTTTACGGGAATAGGGAATGGCTTTGCCTTTTCCTCTAGAGGAAGAAGGCCCTGCGTTCTGGGGCTACAAATGGACTCTGTCGTCCTCTAGAAGCCAAAAAAAGAGGTGGCCTCTGTCCTCTGCTGCTGCCCATCCTAGATGGTGTCACCTCCTCCTCCTCATCCTCCTCCTACTCTACCTCTTGACCCTCCTCCTCCTCTACCTCTGGCTCTCCCTCCCCTGCAACTACTACCTCCTCTGTCGCTAGTGCCTCTGGATCCACATCTAACCAATCAGGGATCGAGTCCATGGCCAATGTGTAATTGTCGGGTGAGAAAAAAATTCTCTCGATAATTTTTGGCCAAATTATTTTGCAGAGGATTGTCAGTTTGGCATCCAGATTTTTGTACTCAGATTTCACTGTTGCATATAATAATAAGACCCTCATCTGTCGCACAGGTTTTTCCACATTGGATTTTTCCAGGGACTTTTGTCCAAAAATAACGGTGTCAATTTTATTGTGTGTGTGCTCTATTTTCTTAGTTCCAGTGTATTTCCACGATGCATTTAATTTTGGTGAAAAGTGTAGTTGTTATTTTATTCATTGTTTGTTGTAATATCAAATAAATTGCACATAATAATATTCAGTTAGAAGAATAACTTTCAATTGCTGCAATAGTGTGAAAATTTCACAAATTTTCTAGTGTTTTATGCTTAGCACAATTACTTACAACAATTCTTCTTCAATTAGCAATCAATTTATCAATATAATTCAAGCTTCTAGCAACAATAAGAAATTGTAGATAGAATAGTAAACCAATATACAATAGAAGACAACCAAGAACAAGAGAGACACAAAATTTGGTCAAAGAAAAGGGAAAAAACTCACAAGGGGGAAAACCCTTTCAAAGTTTCTCTTCTATTAGATTGTCATCAAATGTTCAGTAAAAGGATACAATGTTCCAATTCATCAACAATGAATCAAAGTCAAACCTTTGACTATCCAAGAATCAACTAACCAATATCCAATATGTTGGCTAGTGACCGCACACAAAGGGGAGAAGGAGAAAGGAAGGCAAGTCCTGACTGTCAAAGAGCTTCAAGGGAATCAATTTGCATCTCAGTTCAGTAGAAAGGGAAAAATGTGGCTGATAAGGTTTAATGGTGAGCAAACTTCATTTTTTCCCTCCTTCATTTCATTTTTCCTCTTTACCCTCATTTACCCTCTCTTACCCTTCACTTTCCCTGTTCTAAAGTCTCGCGCTACGTTTCTTCATTTGCAACCCCACCGATTGCAGTGGGCTCTGCCGCTCCCTAACACATCATCCTCCATTCAGCGCAAACCGTACTTCGCAGTTTTAAGAGTTTACCATATTCCCCAAATGCTAAATTCTGCGATGTGCGACGAGGGCGGTTCCCACTTTCCCCGTTCACGTCATGTAATATTCCCTTTCTTGATCCAGTCAAAGTGGACAAAATCAATCCATGGGACTTACCGTGGTATTTTCCCATGGTATTGGCCCATGGTATTTGTTGTCGATTTTCAAGAAAAATAATAAAATAAGGTTTCTAGAAAGTCCATCAAGCCTATAAAAGGGGAGAGAAGCTAGGCATTTAGAGGCATTCTGGTATTATCTATCTTATTGTGTTTTGTGTTTGGGTTGAGAACTTGGCCTGGCCAGTTCTAGCATTAATCCTAGGACGAAAACCCCGTGGTGAATTTGTCTGGTGGATCCATCCAGGGTCCACGATTGAGCTTCAGTGATGGTTTTCTGTCTTAATGAGCAGCCGAGCATGCAGTTAATAATATAAATAAAAGGCTGCATTTCCATTTCTTGTCTAGAATGTAATTTAGTTCATGGTTTTTTACTGAATGTAATTTTATTGAGAACACTAGAATGTGCTAGATCTGACTAAATTATTAAGTTTTGGGATCTTACAGTGGTATCAGAGCTGTGCATCTTGCCAGTCTGAGGGTTTTATGCAGGAAACTTTGGTGGGATTTATTCTCACCCTAGCAGACATCTCGATATTCGGTGGTATTGAGTATCACCCTAGTTGGTTGATTGAAAGAAGAATTTGTGCATTGCAAAAGGAGCAGAAATTGATCTAACCTGATCTGATCTTCTGGACAGTCAAGGAGGAGGATTGGTTCAGCCGGCAACAATGAGAACGAAGTTGAATTTTGCTTAATCAAGAGATGTATTTGGAGCGTGAAAGTGGGTAAATGGACTTGACTCACAATTTTAAGCCATGTTTATAGTTTTAAAAATTATGACGGGAGTTCATATTTTTTTAGGGGTTTGATTTATAAAGAAAAGGGAAGGAACAAAAAGTTGAGTTTAGTTTGGCCGCTGTAAGGATTTAATTAAAAAGAAAAAGAAAAATAAAAAATAAAAAATCTTTGATACAGTGTTGTTGAGCGTATTCCTTCATAGTGCATCATTTCGGGGCCTGCTAAAGTATGCCATCATGAGATGAGTTTACACATACATTGAAATCAGAATATTGTCTTGTGAAAAAGGGAACGTGTATTTGGGCAGCGTATCTCCAAATCAAGTGCTGAAATATTATTTCAAGAGGTTGTGTTATTTATATAATTTTGCTGGCACCAACTTAACCTAGTTTCATCAGGGCCAAAATCAAAATGTGAGAAGGCAAAATACATTTTTGTATATTTGTTTGTCTTGCTATGTGAAGATGGATCGTCCTGAAGAAATTTTGAAAAACAACCAGAAAATCCTTGATGTACTAGTGAGGTTATATGGTCCTTTAAGTAGCCATATCTCCATAGACCAAAATGATAATCAAAGCAAGAACAAAATCTGCAGCAAGAATGAACTAAGGAGGAGATGACTATGCTTTATCTACAAGGGACCTTGGGCCCTTAACCATTCCTGTCCAGGTGATAAGAAGAAGGCAACAAAGACAGAACAAGAGGAGATTACTTCAGATCATGGGGAATCTTTTGTAGATGGGTCTATTGATCTTCAAGATGGTGAGCAACATCGTGACATTATTCAGGAAGGCTTGCAGGACGACAAACATTTGGAAGTGCATGAGGAAATTCTACCTAATGCCATTGATGAGGTTGATTCCTATACAATGGAGTTCGTAGATCCCCAGGGGAATATCCATGAAGAATATGAACAATCAAGTATACATAAAATTCCACCAATGCATCTATGTTCGACAGTTGAAAGGGATGAACATATTGTCTCCACAGATGAAGGAGACTTGGGAGATTGAGTGAGGATCTAGCCATAGCGAACCAGCATGATGAGTATGATCACGAGGAGCAACATGAAAAACATAATGTGCAAAATGGACCATTCCTAGAGAGTTGGTCAAAGGCTCAAGTTGAAGATGTGGTCATTGGCCATCGGGTGCAAACAGATACAGAGACAGTTAGCACAGCACTAGAATTGCCAGTAGAAGACTTTCGAGAAACGATCAAGCATTTCAAGACAGATCTTATCTTGTTGAAGGTTGAAGCAGAAGGTCTAGACAGTCCGAGACACTGCCTTACAGGAGAACAGAAAAATTGAGGAACTCATAGGGGTATGTGCCGAATCAAAGACCAAGTTGTCTAGTGTTGAGGAACGACTCAAATCCCTCATAAGGTAGCAAGAGGAGTACGATTGGCAGTTCCAGAGTAGCCCTCTATAGGAATACATAGATAAAGCTTGCAACACCAACAACCCACCTTTATACATTGGGAAGAGTAGGGCAAAGTTCTCCAAATACATCATGTTGGGTAACCAAGTAGAGCAGCATGAATCGAGCATCGAACAACATCAACATAGTAGATTTGCAGATATTCATTCTTTCCCAAGTATGGATTGGCGAGAGATCATGAGTTGGTATTCTATTGATGGGTTGATTATTTGGAGGATACCTATAGCCAAGGGAAAATTACAGCTTGGACCATTTGGTGCGGGTAGCGATGGAGAGTTGAAATGGTACCATAACCCACAGGTCCCAGGATTTAGGTGGCATTGGGATCTAGGAGAATCCATTGGGGGCAGGACTGGCCAAAGGATTGTTTGGGATCAAGGTAAATCTATTGAGGGAAGGATTGGTCAAAGGATTGTTTGGGATCCAGGTATCGAGGGATCCATTCAAAACCATTCAACATGGAGGGATGGAACAATACATCAGGTTGTATGGGATCCTGGTATCAATGTACAATTGCTTCTGTTGTGGGTAGAAGTGGATCGCTTGAGGACAAACAATTTTTGGGCGGGAGGATTTGTAATATTCCTTTTCTTCATCTAGTCAAAGTGGACAAAATCGATCCATGGGACTTACCGTGATATTTTCCCATGGTATTGGCCCATGGTATTTGTTGTCGGTTTCCGAGAAAAATAATAAAATAAGGTCTCTAGAAAGTCCATCAAGCCTATAAAAGGGGAGAGAAGCTAGGCATTTAGAGGCATTCTGGTATTATCTATCTTATTGTGTTTTGTGTTTGGGTTGAGAACTTGACCTGGCCAGTTCTAGCATTAATCCCGAGATGAAAACCCCATGGTGAATTTGCTGGTGGATCCATCCAGGGTCCACGATTGAGCTTCAGTGATGGTTTTCTGTCTTAATGAGTAGTCGAGCATGCAGTTAATAATATAAATAAAAGGTTGCATTTCCAAATCTCGTCTATGTTCATGGTTTTTTACTGAATGTAATTTTATTGAGAACACTAGAATGTGCTAGATCTGACTAAATTATTAAGGTTTGGGATCTTACACGTCACTTACCTCCTCCCCGCGCTTCGCATCCTTTAAAGTTTACATCCGTTGTTTAGTATTAAGATTTGCAATCCGTGAGCTGCGGTCGGGTCCCACCTTCCCTCCACATCACCTTACCCGCCATCCCACATTGCTCCCCCCAGCTTTTAACGTTTACCACCCGCTGCTCCCAGCTAAATCTTGCGATATGCGCTATGCGAGCACGGGTCCCACCACTTTGCCATGTCATCAATAACCCCCCATGGCCTATTTTTTGCCCACCTCAATGTAAATGACTTCCGTCAAACCCACACCCACTTCGGCCATCCCGCCTTCACTTTCGCTCCACCCCAATACATCCAGCGATCCTAAACACATTTCGGACCCCCCGACCTTCGAACTTTAACTATGGGGGGGTCCAGAATAGGCAGTTTCCATTACCACCCTCTCCTCCACGTGCCTTTCTCTTGTCATTTCGCACCCCCCCCTCCGATACCGCTTACCACTTGGAACCCCCTCCGGAATCAGGATCCTGGTTTTCAGATTCAACACAAGTTTTTCATTGGAAAAGCACTCGGTCACAGGTTACACGGTCCCTCCAAGAGCTCCCCACCAAAGAATTCAGTCTGCACAGCACAACCAGTCGTTCTGCAATAGCAAGTGGAAATCATGAGAGTCAGAGAGTGGAGGATGCCAAACAGCAGATGGAATTACATAATGTAGTCAAAACCGTCTACCACTTCTCGCCACTCCTTTGAAGATTCTGGAATTTGGCCTCCGTGGCTAACTGTTTTGCTTATTTTACTGTTAGATAATGATGTTTTGTCGGTAAAATCCCGATTTTACCTATTTCTGTTTTGATTTTTCTATTGCAGGAGCGATTGCTTGAAGCACGCTCTGTTAGTTTGTTAGGATATTTTGATTTCACCTGTGTGGGGCGATCATTGACAGAATATTCGATCATAAACCCTCAGGGAGAACTCTATATGTAGGAATTTCTTAGATGAAACAAAGGTTCTGGAATTTTGGAAGAATTTTGCTGTAGTTTTGTATGACTGTGCTCCCTGTGCTTTGAGATACATATTTGGGAGAGTTGTTTGAACTCAATATAATACAGAGTTGATATTTGGATTCCAGATGGAGTAATGAGCAGTATGTATTTGTTTTCTTTTGTTATCAGTAATCTCCTCTTCATATGTAATCATCTTTCATGTTATTCTGCTTTGATGGTTCGTGTAGTGTAGCTGCCGGTGATCTGCAATTTTATTCATGAATTCGTATCTGTATAACGCTTAGGTGTTAACGCTCATGTATTAAGCTTGCTGCGCTCCCTTAATTCGCACTCCACGAACCTCTATTTTTTTCCATATCTCATTGATATTCGTTTCCTCTGAGATCATAGGGGACAGATTCTTAAATATCTTAACCCTGTCTCTCGTGGGTTCCTCCTTCGTTCTCTCTCAACACCTCTGCACATTTTAAGATTTATGTTCATTGTTTTATACTTGGCCCATTTAAAAACCACCAAGCCTCGCAGCCTCTTGAGTCCTCTCACAGTATAAGGAATTCACATGAATTGACTCCAAGGTCTTCTCAATCCATGAACCACCAAAACCATTGTTCTCTTATTCCAAATTTTGTCAGAGGCATTTCATACAATTGTGTAGGAATTTACAAGGTAAGTATCAAGAACCAAAGGTCACCGCTCACAAACAGATCAAAAATCAGTACACCAGTATAATCACGTGGTTAAAACCCTCAAAGAGGGAAACAGTCCATGGCCTGAGCCAACACGGCCACTTCAGGAAATTTATTAATATAAAAAGAAAAGTTACATATGTTTCTCTCATAAATGTCGAACAAAAATGACCCTCCATGCTCTTTAAATAGAGATCATGGACCAATCGGGTGTTAAGCTACGTATCAAGTGTCATTAATACCGAGGTGAGAGATAACTGTCGGATCACTACAAATCGTGACCGTCAGATTATAAGTTACAAATTTACATGGTAAAAAAACACACTTTACCTATATCTACACTAGACTAAGTTATTCTTAACTATTTCCTATGTGCCATAATAACCTAACATCCCCCCTTAAGAATAACTTGGGATAGGATTGAAGGATTTACAAAGGTGACACAAAATGAGCCTATTTCCTCTGTGTCGAAATATCCTAACATCCCCCCTTAAGAACAAATTGGGATAGGATTTAAGGATTTACAAATTTGACACAATAGGAGAAGGAAGGAAGCATTAGAGCCTATCCCCCCTTAATGAAAACTTTCTTGAACTCCAAGCATGGATCGAAGTTTGGTACACTTCGCTTCTGTGAGAGCCTTTGTAAATATATCAACTACTTGATCATTGGTTGGACAATACTACACTTCAAGAACACGATCATGAATGAGGATTCTGATGAAGTGTATGTGGAGTTCAATGTTTTTCATACGCTAATGCTAAACTGGATCTTTACATAGTTGAATGGCACTCTGATTATCACACCAAGTGTAGTTGGATCCTGCTAATGAAGAACAAATTCAGACAGGATCTGACGAAGCCACATGACTTCCTTTCTAGCTTCAACAACACCATGACACTCCACTTATGCTGAAGAAAGAGAGATGACACTTTGATTCTTACAAGACCAAGTAATAGGTCCCGAACCAAGAGTGAATACATATCCCCGCAATAAGCTTTCGATCATCAAAATACTTCCACTTGTTGTCCCAATCGTAATCATGAAACCCGATAAATACGAGATGCTCCTGCACTGTAATGAATCCTGAACTGAACTGTACCTCGAATATATCGAAGTATTCTTTTAGCTGCTTTCCAGTGACTTTCATGAGGTTGGTGCATAAAACGAGCGACAAGACCAACGGCAAAGGAAAGGTCAGGACGGGTGTGGGTTCGATACAGAAGTTTACCAACAAGTTGACGATATAAGGTAGCATCAACTTCAAGGGTAGTACAGTTGACTGAAAGCTTGACTCCAGACTGAAAGGGAGAAGGGGTTGGCTTACAGTCTTCCATGTGAAAGTGCTGTAGAAGATCACAAGCATACTTGGACTGAGAGAGGGTAATGCCTTACTTGGATTGCAAGACTTGAAGACCAAGGAAATAATGCAAGTGTCCTAAGTCTGTCATTTCAAACTTCTTTTTGAGGCTAGACTTCACATGGTTTATATGGTTTGGATCACTACCAGTAAGGATAAGATCATCAACATAAAGAACAAGGATAGTGAGGGAATTACCCACTTTCTTGGTGTAGATAGTGTTGTCAGAATGACACCTAAAAAAGCCATTATCTAAAAGAAATCTATCCATTTTGGCATACCAAGCCCGAGGAGCTTGTTTGAGACCATAGAGAGACTTCTTAAGGTGACAAACAAGGCTGGAGTCTTTTTGGATAAATCCAAGGGGTTGTTCCATGTAGATTTCTTCATGCAAATCTCCATGTAAGAAGGCAGATTTAACATCCGTCTGATGGACTTCCCATTTAAAGGAGGCAGCAAGGGAAAGAACAAGGCGGATAGAATTCATTTTGGCAATAGGGGAGAAGGTTTCAGTATAGTCAATGCCTTCAACTTGTGAAAATCCTTTAGCAACAAGACAAGCTTTATGTCTATCCACTTTTCCATCTGGTCCAAACTTGGTTTTGTAAACCAATCTGCATATGACAAGTTTTCTTCCTTTTTGGAAGAGGAACAAAATCCCAAGTATTGTTTGCCAATAAGGAACGAAACTCTTCATTCATAGCTTCATCCCAATCTGGATGACTGGAGGCTTCTTCAAAGGTTTCTGGATCAAGATTTTCTGGAATTTGAGCCAATAAGGAAGAAGCTCTTTCGAACCGAGAACGTGTAAGTCGTCGATCGGCAGGGTCACCTACAAGAGAACCTGCTGCATCCCAAGTAGAGCGGACCCATGTTGGAAGCGGTGGAGTATAAGGAAAAATTTCACGAGGTGGAGGAGGATTGTCATCCTCGCTGTCATCGTCTGAACTAGAAGGAATGCTATTAAAAATAGAAGAGAGAGAGGAAGGTGGCACATATGCCGAATCAGGCTCGCAGGCCAAAGGTGGCACACTTGCCAAACTAGGCTCGCAGGCCAATATATTTTCATCAAATTTTACATCTCTTCTAATGATAATATTTTTGGATTTTGGTTGAAGAAGTCTATATCCTTAGACATCTTCAGAATATCCAACAAAAATACATTTTTCACTCTTAGGTTCTAAGGCTTTATGTTTTGCATCTGGAATATGGGCCCAAGCATCACTTCCAAAAATACGAAAGTGACTTACATCGGGTTTGATTGAGCTCCAAGCTTCTTCTGGAGTTATATTCTTTAAAACCTTAGTGGGAGTGCGATTTATTATGTAATTTGCACAGTTTATGGCTTCTGCCCAAAAATTGAGACCAAGTTCTTTAGATTGAAGCATACAATTAGCCATTTCTTTTAAGGTGCAATTCTTCCTTTCAGCTACACCATTTTGTTGTGGAGTATATGGAACAGTATGTTGCAATTGAATGCCATGCTCAGTGCAGAAGTTGATAAATTTGTTGTTAACATATTCTCCGCCATTGTCTGATCTTAACTTAAGAATTTGATGTCCACATTGTTTCTCAACAAAGGCCTTAAAGGCCAAGAACATGTTAAAAACTTCACTCTTGAGTTTTAAGAAATATACCCAAGTGCGTCTGGAAAAATCATCAATGAAAGTTAAGAAGTACTTGCAACCAGAGAAAGAAACAACAGGAAGTGGACCACATAAATCACTGTGCACAAGCTGCAAAGGGGTTGAAGCGTGCCAAGAGGCACGTTTGTCAAAACTATCCCGATGATGTTTTCCGAGTACACATCCGGAGCAAACACCATCTCGGCAAGATACCATAGGAAGGCCCGTCACCATATTTTCCTTACATAGAGTTTGAAGAGAGTGATAGTTTAAGTGACCAAATCGCTCATGCCAAAGTTTGCTCACATCATCACTATGAGCAACAAAAACAGAGGGAAGAAATGATGACCCAAAGTTGTCAAACTTATACAACCTTGTGGAATCATCAACAATGCCAGTAGCTAAAATATGTTTAGGATCTTTGAGGTCCTTGATTACAACATCATGAGGTGAGAATTCTACTATTTTCCCTTCACCCGAATGAGTTATCTGATAAACAGATAGAAGGTTGCATGACAAGGTAGGAACACATAGTACATCATTAAACTGACCATTATCTAGATGAATGGTTCCAGATCCTACAACACTAAGAGATCTATCATCACCAACATAATATGTTTGGTGTTACAATCATTTAAAGAAGAAAACATGGATTTATTTTTAACCATGTGGTAAGAAGCTCCAGAATCAATGAGCCACTCATGAGAAGGAGAAGAAGAAGATACATTTAATGCATAACAAGATCTTGATGCTTGTCAACCACAAGCAGAAAGTGCCATGCCTGAAGATGAAGGTGAAGAGTGCTCCAAATTGATGTTGTGCTTCTTCATTGCTGCTTCTAAGGCTTCCATCTTCTTAAAACATTTGGACTCTATATGGCCATCCCGATTGCAAAAGTTGCAATGTCTATCTATCTTCTTCTCTTTGTTTTTATTTGCCTTATTATTTTGGTGATTTGATTTTTCAATTTGCGGCTGAAATTGCTTAGGGCCCTTGTTTGGTTTAGGACCATATTTTTTAAGATACTGCTTCTTGGGATTCTTTTGATATGGTTGTTGTTGGGCTGCTAAGGCTTTCTTAGAAGCATTTCCAACAGTGATAAGACCAAGGTGTAAAAGTTTTTCTTGTTCTCTTATCAAAGAATCACAATAGGCATCAAAAGAGGGATTCTTGTAGGTGGTTCCTAAAGAAATGAGGGCTTCTCTAGTGGAATGGAAGGCGGAAACAAATACAGAGTATGCAGGGCCAACCTTAGCAAGAATGCAATAGATGAGGCTACCATCATCCGTTTTGATCTTACAACCTTCTAAAAGAATTCTGAGGGTCTTCAATTTGGACAAAAAATCTTCAATGGAGGAGAAATTATTCGGGTCCAAAGTAAGCAACTCATTTTCAATCTGGTGGGCCCTAATTTGATTTTGAATGCCAGAAACAGTTTTTAGCTTTTCCAGGGCTTCATCAGGGGTGTCAATGTCAAGGATATGAAATCGAAGATCTTGAGCAATGGACATTCCTATCAACCCTCGTGCTTGATCTTGTTTATTTTCCCATTTAGCAGCTTTATCATCATCGGAAGGTTTAGTTTCTTGTCCTGTGGCTATTCTATAAAGCCCTTTACTTCTAAGTATATCTATCATGTGAGGTAGCCATTGGAAATAATTGGTGCTGTTAAGAATAACCGGGCATCCACTTTCCATTTAAAAAACAAAAAAACTGAAGTTGAAAAAAGCTTAAACTAACTGCTCCAATGGAAAGATCTCGAAAAATTAGGCTGTTTCAAAAAAAAGGGCTCGAAAAACGGCTTCCAGATGAAGAAGTTATGCCTTTTGAAAAAGCTGAGTTGTAGATGCCAAATAGTTACGGGAACGGGATGAAGTGCGGCTTTAAAAAAAAAAATCCGCCCCTTTGAACAAAAACTTTTTACAAAAGAAGCTTGAGAAGGAGACTTGAACCCAAGACCTCTATTCTCATAAACTAACCCCTCACCAAGTGAGATAGTAAAAGGATCACGTTATTGTATGAAAGGAGGAAGGGTTTTTTTTTTTTTTTTTTTTGGTCTACTATTGTTCAGTGTGCGTGCCTTTTCCTGCACAAAAACCGAGCAAAAAAAACGAAATGCAAAGCCTTACAGCAGAATGTTAGATTTTTTCGGTTAGCCTTACCCGCAACTATCACTTTTTTCACTATTTCTGATTTCCCGAGATCGCACAAAGACGTTGGGAAAGAGCATACGTAGCAAAAAAAAATCCCTTTTTCCTGTTTCTGATTTCCGAGATCGCACAGAGAGCAAAGAAAAGAGCATACACATAGAAGAGGGTATAGATCCGGCATATAAATAAAACCTTAATACCGAAAATAAACAGAAGAAACCGAAATAACGAACACTCCGGACACAACAGAGCAGTGCTCCAAGCCCAAAAATGTTCAGAAATAGTAAATCTACAAAACGGCATTCGCATGCAGTCAAATCGGCTTCGAATTTTGATCAACAACGGACGCGGCCCTCAAAATAGCTTTGATACCATGTAGAAATTTATAGGGTAAGTTCCGTAGATCAAGAACCAAAGGTCACCGCTCACAAACAGATCAAAAATCAGTACACCAGTATAATCACGTGGTTAAACCCTCAAAGAGGGAAACAGCCCACGGCCTGAGCCAACGCGGCCACTTCAGGCAATTTATTAATATAAAAAGAAAAGTTACATATGTTTCTCTCATAAACGGTTTCAGAAAAAATGACCCTCCATGCTCTTTAAATAGAGATCATGGACCAATCAGGTGTTAAGCCATAGATCAAGTGTCGTTAATACCGAGCTGAGAGATAACCGTCGGATCACTACAAATCGTGACCGTCGGATTATAAGTTACAAATGTACATGGTAAAAAAACACACTTTACCTAACTCTACACTAGACTAAGTTATTCTTAACTATTTCCTATGTGTCAGAATATCCTAACAAATTGTTCACATTCAACCTCTGATTTTTAAGATGTCCTAGGCACTGGTCTTTTGCAACTCAAGGTTGTCTCTAGGGGCTACAACACAATCAATGATGAGCTCAAAAGTCAAATTTGGTCAACAAGTCAAATCCGCAATTCTACTCAAAGTCAACAGCAGCAGTAGCATCCCTAACCAGTCAATGGTCAAATCTCCTCCAAATCAGCTCAGTCAATAGTCAAAAGATGCAGCCTTCAATGTTGATCAAAGTTCAGTCAAAATAGTCCCTCCAAATCTGGTCAAAGTCAAACTTTGATCTTTGGAAACCCTAGGTCTACAATTTTGGTCAACACTAGTCAATGTACCCTAAAAGAGTTCGGTCAACCTCCCAGTCAAATCGGCCTTCCAAATAGATTAGAAAAACAAAGTCAAACCAAGCTCCAAGTCCAAAAAGCCAATGCTAGTCAAAGTCCCAAAACAGAAGATGAATTCGGCCAACAAAAAATCCCTCTCTCCTTCAAACGTGTGAAGATAGACCTACAATTTTAGAGTTGTGCAATCCAATCCAAGAGAAGAAAGATGTTTTGATGATGCTCCAAAGTGATGTGACATGTGGTCTATGACTCTATTTGTATGTGTCTCAAGGAGTCGAATTGTTTCTTCATGTTTGACCAAGACAACCCTAGATGTAACATTGAGAACAATAACAGAGAAAAAGAGGCATCTGCTTTTGTTGCTTATGATGAAGATATTCATCGGCCTGATTTGAAGAAACAAAAAATTTCCCCACTTGAAGACAAGGGACTATGGTTCTTCCCAAAATATGAAGATTATGCCCTACCTTGCACGTTCTATAATGATCAGAATGATGTGATTGTTGATGTGTTCGAGCCATCCTTACATGTTCTTGTTGTCATTCCTCAACCAAGTTCAGGTCACATTAGTTTCGAACACGATGAGTCAATGTGGATTGACCCTTTTAAACTCACATGTTGTGAAAAGCTGCCTAGTTGTCGAAATCTTGTCCTCCAACCATCTTCCTCATACCACTCGCAGCATGTCCCTAAGGACATCAATGAGAGTTGTATGCCTAAGATAGCTATTGGGCAAGAATTCTTGAAATTGATCATTGATTACTCCATAATTAGGTTGCAAGAAGGGATTTGTAAGGGTAGGCAAAATTTGGCTTCTCCCTTTTCATCGTCTGTCCCTTCTCATGGTAGCAAGATTGATCCGTGGTACTTTTATTTCCCCACCTCCCACCCTGATGACTTATATCTAGCATTTGAGTATTGTGATGTTTCCTTGTTCTATCTCATGATTAATCATAAGGGTAAGAGGTATGATATAGACCTAATGATATGCTCGCTACATTGGTTATATGATTATTCCTAAGCGATGTATTGTATGCTAGCATAGATTAGAGTAGATAGTTGCATTGCATTTGTGTGAGCATCCTAGTTATTGATTTTATCGTTTTGTTGTAGATTTGATTGCATTTAGATAGATTTTATTTTCTGTATGGATTTTATTATGTCATATAAAACTAGGGTGATAACCAACACCCAGTGCACATGCTTCCAAACAACTAGATTTGAGTGTGCATGTAAAAGGTCTAGAATCCCATGGATTGTTGGAGTTCTCATGAACTCCCCATTCAAGCATGTGATCATGAGCTCTATTGTGTGCTCATGTCCCCGAGTTGGAGCCAAATGTTACCCACCAAAATGGGTAATCCGTTCATGTCGCATGAGTTGTGCTTTGACCTGCCATCATGGTTGTCCCCTGCACCTAATCAATACAATCCTACAAGAAGCTTCTAAAGCCATATTGCTTCACAACTCGTCAACCAAGTTGCAATATACTCGACTTCAGTAGTACTGAGTGCAACAAATTTTTGCTTCCTACTTATCCAAGAAATAATAATGGAGCCCAAATTTAAGCAATATTCTAATAAACTCTTTCTGTCTTCTGCACTCTCTACACAATCTAAATCTGTGTATCCATGTAGTTGTACTTCATTGTTTGAGATATATCGCAGACCATAACTAGTTGTTCCATGAGCAACTGTACCATGTTGTGTTTCAACACATGTTGAGCCACATGCCTTGGTTCAAATATAAATTGATCAACTTTCTTTACTAGAATCATCACCATGAATACATTTCGGTTTCTCTAACTAGGTGCTCTTTTTAAAACAGATCCCGTTGTGGCAATCTTGGCAGCTAACTCTGCCACTATTGTTTTCTTAGCATATCATATATCTAGTCTAACAATCTCAATGATATTCCATTATCTCGAACTCAGAGGTCAACCTCCTCTGAAGATAAACCAACAGCTCCCTCAGACACGAGTCCTTGATCCATCGTTCCAAGTCTGATGTACAATATTATATTTGCAAGTAGGAGACTCCTTCATGAACCTCAAAACCTTGAGGTGGTTCCATGTACACTTCTTTCTCAATTTATTCATGAGGAGAAATGATCTCTACATCCATCTGATGTAATTCGATAACAGAAGCAACAATAAATATGGCAATTGATCCTCCCCCTCTTTCTGGGAGAACCTTCTAGTCTTCAGTCTCACTTTGCATTTGTCCATGTTGCCATCTGTTGCACGCTAGATTTTGTAGAACCATTTGGAAGTCACCACTGACTTCCCCTTGGTACAATCAAGGTATACTTCAAACTTGTTGATCTGACTACTCCCTTTAAGCTCGGATCTCATCTAGTACAATATCTCTCAATACAAATCACCAATTATGGGAGAGTCCTCTTGTCACTTTACTTTGTTCTTCCATTACTTCCATCTGTTGCCGGAGCCTTGGCACCCTTCGCTATGTACTTGCAATCCTCACTAGGAGGTCATGGAAGAACAATTACAACCCAGCAAAAGAAAATAAATACAGGGCTAACTAATCAACAATAGTAATCAATCAAGAGAGATATAAAGTACTCATATTTTAAATATGGTAGAGAAATGTCAACTCCCTCTTAACCTTAGCCTTCTCCAGCTGCCTAACGCTGGCCTGAGAGTGACTGCGCAGCACCTGCGTAGCTGAGGTTGCCTCTGCGCTGCGCAGCTGTTGCCCTCTCTACTGCTGCTGCTCCTACTTCTCTGCGCTGCCTCTGGAAGATGCTCTCTGTCTCTTGTAGATTCTAGACACTGGGATCAGACCATCCCTTTTGTCTAAACTCCCCTCTCAGCAGCTGAAACACTTCTGAGAATTCTTAGAAAAACCTGCCCTAGAATCTCAGCTTAGCTTCAGTGCTCTGCCTCTGTGTATCTTTACAAATGACCCCAAGCCTTTCCTTTATACTTTTCTCGTTGGGAAAACAACGACCATGATCAGATCTTGAATCAATGGCTAAGATTAAAAGAAAGCTTGATCTGTGTGACTTAAGACAATTTCATCACATGTTTAATTTAATTAACTTAATTATTTAATTTTCCTAAGTTTAGACTTAGGAAATACATTAAAATAATTAATTAATTAAATATCTCCTAAACCAAATGAAATTTCCCAAATCGCTTTCTGGGTCTTGTAGTTCATGTGTACTCTAGTCCCTCCACAAATTTTGGGAGCTAGAGCACATCCGATGCTACCCCCACTACACAAAATCTCAACAAAGATCTGCGGCTCATTTGGAGAGACAAGATCGGACAACTCTGAAAGAGAATTGCGAGGTCAAGTCTAAGGTTAATACAGTCATACCTATCTGCAATAAATACGAAGTAAGGAATGCATTAAAGTGCGAAGAAGGGACTGTGTGAAGTGCGGAATTAGTACTACGTTCAAGTGCGAAGAAGGGATTGTGTGAAGTGTGGAAATAGGACTGTGTCAAGTGCAAGAGCAGGGTTGTGTTAAATAGTTACAGGACTGCATTAAGTATAAGATGTATGACATATAATATGTATGTATGAAAAGGGTAAACTTCTCATGTGTATGTTGAAGACCAGCCTACAATGTTAAGTAAAGGTGCAAGGTGTGCCTAGGACAACCTATAACAAGGTGTTGACATCAAGCAAGTATTTCATACAGCCGGAGAAGGAAGAATACAAGCAAAGACCGAGATCTCTAGTCTTGGTGCTGAAAGGTGCAGATTGGTGCAAGAAGGTACAGGAAGGTGCAAGAAAGAAAGATCAGCTCAAGGAGTCATTGAAGTAGTGACAAGGGCTTGGAGGCATACATAGGTCAAGGATCTAAGTCATGGTCATGGTGCTTGTCAACTGAAAGTCTATAAAAAGAATTTCTTGTGGGTTTTCCTCTCCAAGAGCGAGAGGTTTTGGCCTTGGCTTGAAGAGCCTATATTTGTGTCTCGTGTGTTTTAGTAATTGACTTGATGAAAGACATAATAAGCTAAGAAGAGAATAAATAAGTAATAAAAGTAAGCTCACAAGTAATTATCAAGAAGAGAATTTGAATTAATCACTGCCCTACTAAATTCTCAACATGGTATCAGAGCTAAGGTGCTGAAAACAAGGGCTACTTGACAAGGAGACACTCAAGGAAGCAATAATCAAAGTCTACATTGAAAGGTCAAATCAATTTGCAAGGAAGATTCTCAAGTCATCTCAAGCAAACCTTCAATCTCATTCAAAAGATTCACTTATCAAGAAGATAATCTTTGCCATCAAAGATTTTTATTGACGACATTGTTGGAAGAGACATCATCTTTTTGAAGACATCCTTTATCATCAAGGATCCAAGTTCATCTACATTGGAAAATTCAATCTAAGAAGAAGTTCATAACTTCATCTTCATCATCATCAAGGAAGTTGTTAGGAGGAAGTCACCCTACTCAAGTAAGTATCTATGACCTTATCTAAATCTATCAAAATGACTTATTGCAAAGAAAGCAACAAATTGGTTGGGTCGTCAAACTTTAGTGCATGGAAGAAGAGGACAGATTTGAATCTAATCGAAGACGAAGTTATGGGCTACATTGAAGGATCTACAGTTCAACCCTCAAAAGAAGATTCTCCGGCTCATGCCAAATACATGAAAGAAGAAATCAGAACCTAGAGGATTCTCATAGAATCCATTAAGGACTCACTCATACCCTATGTATCAAAACTAGAAACTGCGAAAGAAATATATGAGAAACTGGTGGAGCTATTCTTTGTGAGTACTGCAGGAGAAGCAATCTCTCTGAGACAAGAACTATACAAGTTGAAATGGTCAAGAGAGGAAGGAATCACCATATTTTATGAGGATTTCTGAAATTAGAGACCAACTACAGGAATTGGGAGAAGTAATGTCCGATGGTCAGATGACTACAGTGGTACTGAATGCTCTACCGGAAGAATGGGTAAACTTCACTTCAAGCTTATACAGGAAGAAAGAAGCAACACCATTCCAGAATCTATGGTCTCTATGTAAAATAAAGAAACAAGATTGAAAGCCAAAGCTGATATAGGATCAAGTGAAGGGAGTCAAACCTTTGCAACCATGTCCAGGAAAAAAGGAAGATTCAAAAAATTTGGAATAAAAGAAGAAATATGGACAAAGTACGATGCTTTGGATGTAATGAACTTGGGCATTATAAAAGGGATTGTCCTAAATCTAGGAAGGACAAGAGGAAAAAGGAAGAAGTCCATGTCACAGATGAAAGGGAAGAACCTGATGCAAAGAAATCTAAGAAAGAAGACGAAAAATATCTCTATTATGATTGAGATCATCTTTCTCTTTCAGTAATTTTTGTTGGTTGTAAAATAGTATGATAGGAAGCAAAGTATATTAATAGCATCATGATAGAAGCATGGAAGGAGCACTTGAAAAAGTAGCTCTTGGGAACCTCACTGATAACAACATTGATGGAAGATAATCATCTGAATCAAGGGTCATCATTCAATAATCAATATGGAAATAGGTGCTGACATTTTTTTTCTAATGAAGTCCTCTCTGGATTCACTAACTAGAAGGAAAACAAAAGGTTTCATTGGGAATTCTATCTTGCAAAATTTGGGGATTAGAACATGATGACATATTGATGAAGCAGGTCAAGGGAATGAAGTTTTTCATTCTAGTAAAATTGTTGCAGGATGACTCAAAAGGAAAAGGATGAGGTACATATATTTATATGCCGACACTGGATGCTTTGAAGTCATGTCATATGGTTGCAGGTAATGGACTTCTATATTTATTAGTATGAAGGGGGATCTCTTTTGTTGCACAGGTTGCCACTAACATATGAAATTAAATATGTCCTCATATGGAATATGAGGTGATTGTATACAAACAAGGAACTAGAGACTGGAAATCCTTGGGGATGAAGTTGTGCGGAGAAAAATGGAAGAGATCATGAAGTGCAACCATGTAAAGAGGCGGTTATCATCCGGAAGCCAAGAAGATGTGACTAGGAGATCTCCTAGGAAGATATGTGGACTCTGATAGAAGTATGGTAAAGAAGAAGACCCTTGACAATACATATCTTTAGGAGATGTGTCAATCTGAATAAAGGATGTCGATGCCTACAGAAAGATGTCATGGTGAAAGATCATCACTAAGGTAACTTTTGATTTAAAAGTTCTTATATATATATATATATATCTGGATGAGTTTATTCAGGGTTGGCTATCATGTGGAAGGATGTAAGATCCTTGGGAGATGGTTCGAAGGAAAGCAGCATGGCATAAAGGTGGACCAGATGAGAAAGACTGATGAATCACTTTCTGATGGTTGACATGACTCGTGGATGAAAGTGATGGATGAACTGTGCCCTATGAAGCCAAAAGTTGAAGACTCCTCAACATCGAAATCCATGACATCGATGGGGGAATTTTCAATTCTTCATGAGCAGCTGGGTGTCTCACCATTGCTGTTGCAGGTCCCTGATTGGAAGGGAGCCTGGTGGTAAGTTTCTTACTTGGAAGAATCTTGAAGTATGTCCTTCTTGAGTTAAGAGGGAGTGACGTATATGATTCTCTAATTCATGTGTCATGCACTAGACCAGGACTAACAGCCGTAAGTCTTAGTGAAGGCCATGACGAGAGAATGGATAGACATATCATTCTGGTCTTCACCTAGGAAGATAGAATGGAGGATTGGGTAATCTCCCCGCATCCGATACTCTTTGAGAATGAGATAGGACATTCAAGATAAGAGTAGTCGGGGACCGATATTTTTGAGCGTTGGCTACCCAAGAGAAGAATAGTCCAAGAAGGTCATACTCAGAGAACACCTGGGTGGAGTATGTACCTTGGAGAGACAATGACTATGGTGTCTATAAGTCATGTGTCTCACCAACATTGTAGCACATTGTCTCGTTGAGAGATGGGGTTGTTAGTCAAGCCCTTGCACTAGGGAAATGCTGGTTGATATGATGCTATACAGATACGATTACCAATTTGTTTCTTCTTATGAGATTCTTCAAATTGAAAGTGACCATTTACCTGTATGAATAACTCCCTAGTTTGTTGATTTTTTGGGTAGCATCGGATGTGCTCTAGCTCCGAAACATTGTGGAGGGGCTAGAACACATGAGATCTCCAAGACCCAAAAATCGTTTGGAAAAATTCCACCTGGAGCTTAAGTTATTCAAATAATTAATTATTTTAAATGGAGCCTAAGTTAAAACTTGGGGAATTTAAATAATTAAAGTGAATTAATTTAACATGTCGGTGAGAAGCTTTTAAGTGACGAGGATCAAGTCTAATTTAATCTTAGCCGTCGATTAGAGATTAGATCACGATTGTTGATTCATCAATAGGAAACATATAATGGAAGGCTAAAGGGTCAGTTGGAGAAGACACATAGAGACTGAATGTAGAGATTGAATTTTTCTAACGGATCAATGCTCGGACAAAGATTAGATCTAAGTAATTCAGTGCAGTGAGGGGCAATGAGGCAGCGGGAATTCAGTCCAAGGCCGAGAATACAAGTGCAGAGAGGCAGATCAGCACCAAGAGAGACAACGCAACCCTTGAGAGGTGACGCAGCGCCAGCAGGGGTGACGCAAAGCCAGAGGGGGTGACGCAGTCACTTGAGCAACTGCACTGGGGTTTCTGTGAGGCAGATCGAGCAGCCATTCAGCAGATCAATTTTTGAGCAAGGAAGGCTCACGAGGAGTGTGACACAGCCACTAGAGGAGCTAACGCAGTCTTAGTGCAGAGGTTGCTGCAGCCATCACTGCACAGAACTGGGGACAACGCAATCACCTTGGGGTTTCTTCATTTTGTTGTTGGATCAGCCGAAATATCTGTCTCCGGATAGAGGTACTTCTACCGAGGATTTTCTCTTTTGGGTGAGCCGGATTTGGCACCCTAGATTGTATTCAGAAATTTGCATAATAATATAAACCCTTAGAACTGTTGCACCAGTTTTCCCACAATGGGTTTTTCCGGGGACATTTGTCCAAAAATAAGTGTCCTTTGTCTGATTGTCTCATTTATTTTTCAGTACTTGATCTGTATATTTGTGTAGGCTGCAGTGTATTTGCATTAATGTTTTACTGAAGTATTCAGAAAATATTATGAAACCAACTCACAAAATAGAAGAAAAGAAAGACCAACGACTTAGAAATCAGTCTCTGCGAGGGGGAAACCTCCTTTACATTACATAAATAAACAATTCTTGGATGATACAAATGACAAAACCTCCTTTCTATATATAGGAGTCCATGGGGTCACAATATAATCCTAGCCGACCTAACAATAATAATGTAAGGGCACAACAATTACAATAGTGGACTTTTATGAGGCACAATAACAACAATATGGGAACTACAGGGGTACAACAATAACGATAAGGGGGCTACACTAACAATAAGGGACTACACTAGTAATATAGGGACCTAACATGCCCCTCTCATTCAAAAAAGTGTTTTCCTCAACGTTTGAGTAGTTTTGGATGCTTATATATAAAATTCTCATCCTCCCATGTGGAATCTTCAGTGGATAAGTTCTTCCACTTGATGAGATGCTCTGAAATTGATCGATTTCATAGCTGTCGAGTTCTTGTTTCTGTGACTGCTTCAGGTTCCAATATGATTTTTCCTTCCTCATCAAGTTCTGGCAATATTGTTTGAACTGGAAGTTTGTCACCTATAACCTTATTTAAGCATGAAACATGGAACACTGGGTGCACTCAAGAAGAAGCAGGAAGCTCTAATTTGTATTCCATAGTACCAATTGTTGAGATTTTGCTGGCTAAAATCTCTTGGATATGCCAACAATAGGTTTTGCTGCAAAACTGATGGCATCAAATCAGCAAGAGGAGATACTCTATCCTATTTTGGTGTGATAGAATTAATTATTCAGTTTCTTCTCTCTTCTATAAATTGTAAGCCTGTAGAGGCAAAACATATGAGATGTGAGGTGTGAGGAAGAGAAAGTGCAGATATGCAAATCTGCAGTTGTAATCTCCTGTTGAGTAATAAGAATGCCTATACCTCTGTTTGGTGGATGTAGCCCAGATTGGTTGGGTGAACCACGTTAATTCTTGTCTTCATGTTTGATTGCTGTGTATGATTATTTTGTTTTTCCGCTGTGTATACTTCTACAATTGGTATCGGAGCTGAGCGTAAAAGCTGTGAGCTCCGTAAGCCGTGAGCGCCGTATTCTTTCTCTTTGTTGTCTTTATTGATGGTTGAACTGTGCGTGAGTTGATCCATTGCACGTTAATTGCACAGTCGATTTGCATCTGAATTTATTTTTCAAAGCCGATTGGCAAGCTGTCAGATATAGAAATTTGTTATACGTTTGCAGCATTGAAAGGATCGGGCAGCATGGACTGTTGAACAAATCGAGCAGCGTG
This sequence comes from Pinus albicaulis, assembly GCA_034641835.2. Classification (NCBI taxonomy): domain Eukaryota; kingdom Viridiplantae; phylum Streptophyta; class Pinopsida; order Pinales; family Pinaceae; genus Pinus; species Pinus albicaulis. Next base: position 47,466,496 of record CM076572.1, read on the forward strand.
GATTTCATAACGCAGAGTCGTGTTGCTGAACCGTGGAATTTCATAACGAAGACCCGTGGCTGCGTTAGCTGTGAGCTGAGAACGCAGAGCCGTGGCTGTGTAGAACCGTGAGTTGGTTTGTATTGACAATTACAGTGGCATCGTAAACTATACCTTGAGTATGGATCTGTGCGTTGGACCGTAAGACAGTAAGCCGTGAGCTGCCAAGCTGTGAAGACTGTAAGCTGCCGCCGAGTGGGCGCCAGTCCGAGAGCATTGTAGTTGCAGCTCCACTGCGCATGACCTGATGGATGTATTGCACGTCAGCTGGAGGATCGATATCCTAAGATACATGTGAAGGCTGCAAAACGTGTGTTGGTTCTATTGCATCTTGCCAAACAATCCAATAGGAACAAATCCTTTCGAACAAATTGGGTCTAAAGAGTAAGGTGGAGCTTGAAATCGAAAGGAGTGAGAAAGTAGATTTAACTATGGCAAAAACTCAAAGTGCTCGGTTTGAGATCGAGAAGTTTAATGGAAGGAATAACTTCGAGATCCGGAAAGTCAAGATGCACGATTTACTCGTACAACAAGGTGTGGCGAAGGCACTTTTGGGAAAATCCAAACAACCTTTCGCCATAACAAATGACGAATGGAGTGACATCGATGATAGAGCACTAAGCGGCATTCAATTGTGTTTGGCGGATGATGTTTTATTTAACATCGTGTTAGAGAAAACAGCTGCTGGTTTATGTACAAAGTTAGAAAAACTGTACATGACAAAATCCTTAACAAATAGGATTCTTCTAAAAAGACAGTTGTACAGCTTGTGCATGAAGGAAGGTACATCAATAACTGATCATTTGAATACCTTTAATACTCTTTGGTGCGTTTAGATAGCATACAAATTTGATTCGAAGATAAAGCCGTAACTTTATTATGCTCTTTCCGAGTCATGATCATTTTGTTACTTATATAAGTCTTAGTTCATCAAAACTCCTTGAGTTTGATGATGTTGTTGGAGCTATGTTGTCCGAAAACCAGGAAAGGTCAAATCTAGAAACCCTACATCGTAAGCAATGATGGTTAGAGGTCGATCCGAAGAAAACGCCCGCCGAAGAACAACTCTCTTTGGCCAAAATCGAAAGGGGAAAGAAGAGTAAGCCAAAATGCTAGTTTTGCGGCAAATCGTGACATTTGAAGAAGGACCGTTGGAAGAGGCAAAGAAAATATCCAAAGGAGATTTCAACATAATGTAAAGAAGCAACACGACAGATAATGTGTTCGTGTTCCCAGATCCTAGTTTCCAGTAGATAAGTGATGAAGTTCTATCGCTTAATTTGTTAAATCATGATCAACATTGGCTATTACTCCCCGTGCGTCCAATCACATGTGCATTCATAAAGAGTGGTTTAAATCTTATAAATCAATCAATGATGGAGTTGTTTACATGGGTAATGATTTCTCATGCAATGTTGTGGGAATTGGAAGTATCCAAATTAAAATGTTTGATGGGACAAATAAAATCTAATCGATGTAAGACATGTGCCCGAACTCGAAAAATCTTATTTCTCTAGGAGTGTTAGACACAAGTGGATATAAAACTTTTATTCAAGGTGGAGTAATGGAAAATTTATAAAGGAATCCTATTAGTAATGAAAGCAAAGAAGGTTGGAATCTTTTCCATTAGAAGGAAGAATGTAGAGTCGATCATGCTTCTACTATATTCCAAAACGACAAAGATTCTATTCGACTATGGCATCAACGATTGGGCCATATGAGCGAAAGAGGATTAAAAATTTTATCCGATCATTTGTTACTTCCTACTTTAAAATCTTTCTAAGTTAGATTTCGCAAACATTGTATATATAGGAAACAAAGCAAGAGAAATTTAAAACTCGGAAAAACATACTAGTAAGGGAATCCTTGATTATATCCATTCTCATGTTTGGGGCCATCTCCTACAACCTCATATGGAGGATCATCATATTTTGTATCTTTTATAGATGAAAGTCTCGATATCTACGCTTGCCAGCTAGAGCATTAGTAGAAACATCACCTAGAAGAACCATTAAATGTTTAAGAACCGACAATGGTGGTGAGTTTACTTCAAAGGAATTTGATAATTATTGCAAGGAAGTTGGGATCGAAAGACATAGAATTATCACATACTCCTCAAAGAAATGGAGTTGTTGGAACGCATGAACAGACTTCTTAGAAAGAGCAAGAAGTATGCTTAGTAACGCCAATTTGCGTAAGGAATTGCGACGTGCGTATCTACGCTTGCTATTTGATAAATCGATCACCATCAACCGCAATAGGATGCAAAATTCCTCAAGAGGTATGGAAAGGTCATCCTTGTGATTATTCTTAAAACTCGAAATTTTTCGTTGTGATGCATATGCTCTAATTCTGAAACATCAACGTTCTAAATTAGATCCTAAATCAAAAAGATATATCTTTGTTGGATATGGTGATGGATTAAGGGATAAAGGTTGTGGGATCCTACTACTCACAAGATCATCATTAACAGATGTTAAATTCAATGAATTTACCGATAATCCAAAATGTAGACAATAAATTGAAATAGGAAAATGTACCAAGTTTCAACATATCACAATGTGAAACCAATTCAAATACCGATGATAGTGAAGATGAACAAGTTTCGCATGAAGATCATGAAGAAGTTCCTGCATAATGAATATCCTAACAAATTGTGGAAGAACCAAATATATTTAAGGAGGTCTCACGAGAATCGACACCTCGTAAAATGTATGATGATTATGTTACTTCGCCTAAGCTTTAACCGCTAATGATGATGAACCTTTATGCTATCAAAGGAAGTTGTAGAAGGTTCTAACAAAGATAAGTGGAAAGAGGCTATGAAGGATGAGATGAAGGCATGAGACAAGAATGCCACATGGACTGTGGAACTTCCTTGTGACAAAACTGTGGATGTAAATGGGTTTACAAATTGAAAAGGGGTGTTGATGATAAAGAAGACGTACAAAGCTTAAGTCAAGCAAAAGGCTTTTTCTTAGAAAGCAGAATTGACTTTCATGAGATATTTTCACCGCCTGTTAAAATTGTTTCATTACCCGGATTGTCTTAGCCATGTTTCACTTGATTTAGAATTACAACAACTAGATGTTAAGACCGCATTTTTACATGAGATCTAGATGAAGAGATTTATAGGGAACAACTCCGAAGGGTTTGTTCAAAATCGCAACAAGAAATTTGTCCGCAGTGTGCTCAAGAAATCATTGTATGGTCTAAACCAATTGCCTCGACAATGGTACAAGAAATTTGATTCTTTCATAATGAGCCAAAATTATATAAGAAGTGGTAATATGATCAGTTGTGTTTACTTTAAGAAATTAAGTAATGGCATATTCATTATCTTAGGCCGTATGTTGACGATATGCTTTTAGCAAGAAAAAGGTAATGAGATCAACAAGTTAAAGGCTCGATGGCTAGGACGTTTGATATGAAAGATCTAGGAGCAAGAAGAAAAATTTTGGGTATGGAGATTTTCAAAGACAGGAGCAATGGTAAGTCGTGGTTATCACAAAAGAAGTATATTGAGAAAATACTCTAAGGTTTGGTATGAACAATGTGAAACTGGGCTTGCATTCCTTTAGCTTCCCATTTTAAGCTTTCTTCAAGTTTATGTCCTAATACAAATGAAGAAAAGGAACATATGTCTCGAATACCTTATGCTAATGCAAAGAGGGAACTTTGATGTATGCGATGGTTTGTACACATCCGTATATTTCACATGCATTGGGGTTGTCGTTGTGTATATGGCAAATCTAGGGAAAGAACATTATCAAGAAGCAATGGTGCCAGATTCCGAGAGGCACAAGTGCATTATTGCACTACCATATTTAACTAGTGAATTTGTTTGCGGATATGTTGATTCCGATTTCTCATAGGTGATTTGGATAAGTATAAAGGTTTGAATTTCAGATGTCTTTACTTGCAGTAAAGCTATTAGCCGGATGTCAAAGCTACAAAACATTGTTGCTTTATCCACTACGGCAAGGTAATACATAGTCGCTTCGCTTGCAAAGAAGCGTTTTCAGTTGAAAGGTTTTTTGTGAGTTTGGTGGTTGCAGATGTAATATTGAAGCTATTTTGTGATAGTCAAAGTGCAATTCACTTGGCTAAAATCTAGCCTATCATAGTAAATCAAAGCATATACCTATAAAGTACCATTTGTAAGACAAGTTTATCACCAATCTGAGGAGTCTCTTGGAAAAATGTATACAAAGCAGGAAAACTATGCGTACATGTTCACGAAACTGGGGGCTTTTATTAGAGAAGCTACGATGGTGTCCGGCTTCTCTTGGCTTGCAGAAAATAAAGTAAAACAAGAAACGCAGGTATCAAAGCATTGTTGTCAAGGTGGAGATTGTTGAGATTTTGTCAAGCAAATCTCTTGGATATGCCATCAACAGTAGGTTTTGTTGCAAACCGATGGCATAACTGGCAAGAGGAGATATTCTATCCTATTTTGGTGTGATAGAATTAATTATTCAAGCTTTCTCTTCAGAATTGTAAGCTCCGTAGAGGCAAAAACATATGAGATGTGAGGTGAGGAAGAGGAAGCAAGATGTGCAAATCGTTGTTGTAATCTCCGTTGAGTAATAAGAATGTCGATACCTTCTATTGTGATGTAGGCTTTGGGGATTGGTTGGGTGAACCACGTTAATTCTTGTCTTCAGGTTTGATTGTGTATGATTATTTTGTTGTTCACGGTATACTTCTACACCAATCTTTTGCAACACCTTCTCTAAGGACTATAGTACTTTGGCGATAATTTATTATCCTTCTTAGCTGTTTGAGGGACATTTGTTTGTATGGTTGTAGTCAGAAATACCTGGCCTCCTACATCAAAACTTCTCTCTCGCTACGATGTCGGGACCGCCCGTTGTTTCATTCCATATTGTGTCAAATTTAAGTTATCCTTTAAGAGCTCGGAGAACTTGCTGTTGATGCTTGATGTGACTTTCTCCACCGCTTGAACTTTAGAATTTTCTTTAAAAGATGATGTGATGGACGGCGGATAATATCCATAAAGTGCCATAAATGGGGTCATTTTTGTCGCGCATGGAAGGAAGTGCCATACCAATCATCTCGCAGGTAACCACTTGACCCACGGTGGTTCGTTTTATCAAATACAAAACAACGAAAATATCCTTCCAAACATTTGTTCGCTATCTCAGTTTGCCCATCGGATTAAGGATGATAAGATGAGCCATGAGTTTACTATACCCAAACAAGAAAATAATTCCGCCTCCAAAAATTTGAAATGGGATCTCTCCGTCGCTACAATAATCTTTGGGTTTCCATGTAGCTTTTGAATTGTTTCCATAAATGCAAGAGAAACTATACTTGCTTAAACAGAATGAGATAATGCACAAAAGTGCGATTACTTTGGTAAGTCTATCAACTACCACCATGATGACACTCTTTCCTCTCAAACCTAGGTAAACCCGTAAACAATTTCAATGGAGATAACACCGGCAAATTAGATCAATTAATGAAATGCAAAATTGAACTAAATAGCTAGTGGAAACCACCAAGAATAGATCAAGGCAAAAGATAAATTAATTTTTAAAAGCTAGTAGCAAGTTAACATAAGAATGCAAATCTGAACACAGATACAGAACATGCAAATGAATAATTAAATAATGAGATCTAATTCATTTTGGCAGGTTAGCATCAACAAAACTCCCCTACTAAATTAGGGAGTGGGATACCATTGGAATGAATCAAGATCCTAAGAAAATTTATTTATTAAAGTTACAAAGAAAATCCCCTTGGACAAATGAGAGGGCTTACAAAAACCTTTAAGAAGGGCTTTACAAAATAGAATTTAAATATCACCTTCTGTGCGGTAAATGAGAGAAATATTTTTAAAATAATTTTACAAAATTTAAAATAAAAAAAAATGGTTTAAAAAGGAAAATCCATTAGATCGCTGGTTGTCATTGATGGTCAACCCAAGGGTGACAAGGAATTTTACCTTGCATAGGAATTTTGACTTGACAACTTACTCTATTCCGAGTCAAGGACATTTTGGATGGTTTCTACTTACGAGATGTTTCTGCTGATATATGGCATGCCATGTAATTTCACGCTTGAGAGATATTCGTGTTTGAATAGTAACCCCAGCTAGTGGCCTAAACTCATGGGTTTGTGTGACACGACACTAATCATTGGTTGTGGTCATTGAATGGTCACACTAATAATTTTTTAACCTCCTAAAATCCCTCCAACGTTCACTTGTTGAATAACCTCTCAACCTATGCATTTATATAAATTGTGACCTCATGTATCCTCCCTGCAAGGATTTCACTACTCATAATAGTCATTTTGCTTTTTCATTTAAACTTTTTTCTATGAAGCTTCAGATGTTGAAACCAAAACCCGTTTGGGCGAAATCCCGATGAAGCTCGTATCCGAATTTCAAATATTGGTTCGCTATATTTTCTAGATATGATCTAAGAAGTTAGGGTTTTTGCTTTCGCCTGAATTTCATGTCAAACAAAGACCTTGGGAAAATCGTCATAACTTTCTCCAGCATTGGATTCAAATTTCGTAAGAAGTACGTAAAGAGGACGGGTTGCAAATTGTTGTGTATCATTTTCAAAGACAAAAGGCTGAAACGTTGACACGTGGCACTTCAGACAAGTCATTTCATCAATCACTTGTAATCGGTGCCTATTGTAGGAGATTGGGCATAACCATTTCTTGAAGTATCCAATGTTGATTAGACCTACTAGGTTGGAAAGAGGACTCAAAGGGCTACTACAAAGATAAATTTCAGACCTTGAGATTCAAATACGTACGTATACAACATCATATATTTAGCTTCTAGAAGGCAAGAAAAAATATGCATTCAAGGATCAATCGCGTAATAATAACACATCATCACTAAGGGTATTCATACAACAAGGTATGTATGATTAGTGTTTGAATTTTAATTTGAATATCATCTCCGACATGTGTTTTTGCACAAAGGTAAGTATTTTGTATGTATGTTTAATTTGTTTGTCTATAAATCTTGAACGTATTTACATTGAATTTTAATAATATTTTCCATATATGGTTTGCAAGGCGTTGTAAGTATTTTGTTTTGTATATTGGTTTGGGTCTTGCATGTGTGTGAACGAGGACACAATAGGACAACTCGCACACATACTAGAAGGAAAATGCAATGCCATGTATACCATTACTTCAAGCAAGCACAACAATACCTCAAAGAATCGCTAGTGTTCAAAGAAGTAGTGTCAAGTCAAGTATCGGGTTTTCCTGTCAAAAGTCAAGATTGTAAAAATCACCATTATAAAATTGAAAAAACAAATATTATTGTAAAAGGGTCAATCTACCTAGAGTTGAGGGAGGCATTGTTGGGAGGTATAAGTGTCATTGTTGGATAATGTTATGGTTGGGTTGCTATGTCATATGGTGATTGGGTGATTGTTCTAGTTCAAGAAAATCATTGTGAATCATATTGTATCGTGATCATTGTCCCCCAAAGTGGAGTCCATACTCTTGCCTTATTTCCCCGATCATTATAGGGTGGCAGTGGGGGTGCTAGGTTGGTGCATGAAGTCACCCACAGTTGGAGCTTAGGAACACTTCCAAGGTGGTAGATTGGCTAGGATGCTCGTGGCATCCATTTAGTTGATCATCAAGAAACCAAGACGTTGGGGCGTCCTTCCGTTGGGAGCCGGAGAAGAATGCTTTTCAGAATTCTAGGAAGCGAGCCCTTTCATTTTAGTCACGAAGATTAAAGAATTTATTAGGTGCGTTTGGTGGTTTTTGAACCGAAGGGGTTTTCCACCTAAAATTCGTGTGCCTATCGTGTTCTATTGTTTACCGTTGTTACCGGATAAACATCAAGAATAATTGAAGAATAACTACCATCGAAAAAATTTAAAAGTAAGCACTGATAAGAAATACCGATTCCCCCGCCCCCGCATTTCCAACAATTGGTATCGCAGCTTGGTTCCTTCAATAGCAATCTAACAATTGGAAGGAGATCATGCAAGATACTAAGAATAGATTTCCTTTGTTCAATGGAGATAGCTACGCATTTTGGAGTGGAAGAATGTGTTCATTCGTGCGCAAGGATACGAAGTATGGGAAATCATTGGAAAAGGCTTTACAAATGCACTACAGATGAACAAGGAAAAATATGGTATATGATACAAGGGCTAAAGATCTCATTATCGCGGGTTTATTGAATCCGTCTATCTTAAGGCATCGAACAAACCGCTAAAGGAGTATGGGGCAAGCTTGAGAATATATATGTGTGACTCAAACGTGAAAGAAGTGCCTAAATTTATTGTGGCAAAATTTGAGCAACTCAAAATGAAGGAAGATGAAAATATTGATGCATACTTACAAATAAGTTGATGAAATAAAAATGCACGAAGTATTTGGGAGAACCTCGTCGACACGAAAATTGTTGTCTCGAAGATCCTTAGAACCTTGCTAAGAAGATTCAACCCAAAGGTATTTGTCTTGGAATATAGTTCGACTCCATTACCCTCAAAGAAGATGAATTCCATGGAGTGCTTACGTGATATGAAATGAGGATTGAAGAAGAGGACGACACATCACACCTAGAACAACATTCACCGCATCCAAGAAAACTAGTAAGGACAAGCATATTCTAGCGAAAACTCGTAGTTGTATGGGAAGAAGAAAAGGAAGTTCAACATGCAAGGAAAGAAGAAATGTTTTAGAAGAGTTTCTTCTTCAAAGGAAGCATACCCTCATCCGATGAAGACAATGATAATGAAGAAGTAATCAACGAAAGAGTATTGTTTATGGCCAAGCATAATAAGCAAGAAGCATCCGACAAAGAAGGAGACGAAGAAGAAGAGATGACCGAGGTTGAATTTCAAAACAAAGTGATCGTGGTTATCAAAGAGCTCACAAGGTTGAGAAGAAGCATGTCAACACTCTTGAAGACACTAAAGATAGAAAGGGAACATGTCTTAAATCTTAAAATCAAGGTTGAAGAATACAAACGAGTTGAAGAATCGCTTTCAAAGAAGAATTAAAGGGAAGCAAATAAGGAAAGAGAAGTATTGGAAGCCGAAATAGTTTCTCTTTGAAAGCAAGTAAAAATGGAAAACTCTTCAAAACTACAAACACAATTCTGCATTGGAAGAAATCATCAACAATCAATGATCAAATGCTGACAAGACCGGTCTTGGTTACAAATAAAAATCCGAAAAGGAGCCAAGTCCTTATATGACAACAAAAGAAGACGGACATGCAAAATCTAACAAGCAAGTAGACCTTCCACCCAACTCAAGAGATCAGACTCATAGAAGAACCATGGAAGGCAATTCCTCAAGAATATTTCCTCCTGTGTATCAACCTATCTTCTATGGTCATTGTTATTCATGTGGAAGGTTTGGACATAGAGCTATAGAATGTCGACGTATGTTTGGAATAAATATAATGGAGATCTTTCAAAAATGGGGTATCTCCCGGAACTCAACAGAATATTAACAGATTTGATCATTTGAGAGATGGCGTCGAATGTTACAAATGTAACAATTCTGACACCCGGTTAAAGATTGCAAGACTTGAAGTTCCTCAATGGAATTTCGCAAAATCGAATGAACAAACATGGAAAAAGAACACCGAAAAATGTTTTTGCTCTTAAGGCTCAGCAACAAAAAACATCAGAAGTGTTGATAGTGGTTGCTCCTGGACGCATATGACCGGAGATAGAATAATTTCATATCCTTGAAGGAAAATAAGGATGGAACAATGTCTTTTGGAAATGACGGTCTTCAAACGTCATAGGAGTAGGTACAAATACACTGGAAGCAAGTAAATGCATTAGTGAAAGATGTGTTGTTGGTTGAAAATATGAATCACAATATGCTTAGTGTTGGACAAATGTGCAATCAAAGACACACGATGCTATTTAACTCTAAAAAAATGTGAAATCGTGAAAGGAAAGTTCAGAATTGTGTTACCGAAAGTAGAGCTCCAAATGACATATATTTTGGATGAGACACCCAAAGGGTGCTTTTCAGTTAAAGAAGACGAAAGTTGGTTATGGCACAAACACGGGGACATATAAATTTCAACAATTTGGTCAAGACTGCTAAGAAGAAGCAAGAAGAGAAATGCCTAAAATTTGAAAACCCACCAATACGATATGTGAATCTTGCTCGTACTCGCAAGGACAAAGTTGAGTTCAAGACAAAAGAACACTTCGTATCATCTCCATTGAATTAGTACATACTAATCTATGTGGTCCTATGAGAACAAAAGGTTTAGATGGAGAATTATATTTTACATAATGATAGATGATTACACCGTAATGACAAGCCGTCAACTTCTTAAAGAAAAAGACTGAGGCATTCGAATGTTTTAGAATCTACAAGGAATGGTTTAAATGAAACCGATTTGAAGATCAAAATGTCCGAGACTGGGCCAATGGCGGTGGAGAATTCACTTCAAGGTATTTCAAAGAAGATCGTGATGAAAATGGAATAAAAGGCAATTCTCAACAACCGTAACACCGCAAAGAAATGGATTTGTTAAAAGAAAACAACCGTACAAGAAATGGGCGAACAATGTTAAATGACTCAAAATTAGATGATAAATTCTCGGGTTCAAGCAATCGATACAACTTGTATTCATTATAAACAGAGGTTTTGCCAAGGAACAATTGTAACATGACTCCATACGACCATGGAAAGGAAGATCGGCAAACGTCAAATCCTTCAAAATATTTGGAAGCAAATGCCACATCAAAAGAGAAGATAAAAATTTGGCAAGTTCGACTCCCATGTCGATGAAGGTATTTTCGTTGGTTATTCACGCAAAAGGAAGGCTTATAGATGCTACAATCCGAGGCGAAAACAAAGTGGAAAGTATAAATGTTACTTTTGATGAAGATTGTGTTACAAAAGATGATGATGAGATCGTCTCCTTTAAGAAAATATGAGGGATCCGAGGGAGAATCTCGTGAAGGATGAAGAAGAAGCTCCAGAACAAGACCAATCAAATAAGGAAACAACAACAACCAAGAGGGAAAATAAGAAATACTCCATAGGATGTACAAGAAAATTCTCCAAAAGCTTTAAAAAAATGGTGTCAAAAGAATCATCCGTCAAATCAAATTATCAACATAAATGAAGGAATTGGAACCGAAGAAGTCGACACAATGCTCATCACAACTAGCCGACTCGTTTTTTAACAAATTTTGAGCCTAGCAATTTTGAAGAAGCTAGTCAAGATGAACACCGGGTAGTAGCTATGAATGAAGAATTGGATCAAATTGAGAAGAACGATACTTGGGAATTGGTTCCACGACCAAAGGATAAAAATGTTATTGGAACTAAATGGGTCTTCAACAAATTGAATGAGGATAGACAGTTACCAAGAATAAGGAAAGATTAGTCTTAAAGGATGTGTGCACAAGTTGAAGGGGAATTGATTTTGAAGAAACATTTGTTCCCGCGTTTTAATGGAAGCTATCGTAATGTTTCGCTTTCCGCATGCTTAAGAAAATCAAGGTCTACCAAATGGATGTTAAGTCACTCTTTCTAAATGGTGAATTGGAAGAAGAAGTTTACATTGAACAACCCGGTTTTCTACTCTCTCAAAAGGAAGACTATGTTTGCGCATTAAAGAAGGCACTATATGGTCTCATGCAAGCTCCTAGAGCTTGGTATGCTCGTCTTGATGGATATCTACATCAACAAGGATTCAAGAAAGGAAGCGTAGGACAACAATCTCTATGTGAAAGTGGATCAATATAACCTAACAATTATCGAGGTATATGTAGATGATATAATTTTTGGAAGCAATGACATTTATCATAAAACTTTACCACAAAGATGCAAAGTGAGTTTGAAATGTATCTACTTAGCGAGTCGTACTTTTTAGGCTTCTGTATATCTCACAAGCTAAAGGAATATTTATATCAAACCAAGTACATCAAGGAAATGTTCAAGACATTCAAGATGGAAGATTGCAAGCCCGTCCTCATCCCAATGGTAACAAAGTCAAAAGTTAAGTTTAGAGCAATTCATCAAAGGATGTGGACCAGAGGTTGTATAGATCTATGATTGCCGACTTATAAGTGACAACTTTCTATGAGATGTACGTGCAGTTAGACAAGTAAAGCAAGATTCCAAGCAAAGCATCAAAGAATCTCATATATTATTGTCCTCAAAAAAATTCTTCGATATCTTAAGGGCACAAAAGAATATGGTTTATGTATCCCAAAGGAAAATAATCTAGTTATCCAAGCTTATACACAGAGGCAGACAAGGTGAAATGTTGATGATCGAAAGTATCCTTAGTGGAGCAAAGATTTCACCAAGGCGGTTGCCTTGTTTTATGGGTAAGTAAAAAGGCCTTCAATCTCGTTATCCACAAAGAAAAGGTGAATATATCGCGGCAACAACTGCTGTACCTGCTCGATGAAGCAAACCTTGCAAGATCTTCAAGTCAAGTTTGATGAGCCTATTCCCTATATTTTGTGATAACACTGCCATCGCATCTCCAAGAATCCTATGATGCATTGCAAAACAAAGCACATTTCGATCAAATATTATTTCGTTAGAGAGCAAGCCACCGAAAAGAATATCAAGCTTGAATATGTTGGCACAAAGGAACAAATCTAAGCCGACATCTTTACCAAACCATTAACTCCCCGAAGTATCAAGATCTTCGCCTAAAGCTTTAGATTCTCCCAAGTTCTCATTAGACACTTTCTCTTATCTAACCAAGTAAAAAAAAAGGGATTTGGAGGTGTGTACAAGTCCGCAGGATGACGTCCGGGCAGGTGGGGAGTTACCCCTTTGCCATTAATGACAAAGGGGGAGAGAATTGTTGTAGGAAGAGGTGTTGCTGACGGCAGTGGGAGTATCGCCATCAATGCCAAAGGAGGCGATTGCTGATCGCTGGTTGTCATTGATGTCAACCTGCGCAAATGTTGCCCCGATCTTGCATAGGAATTTTGACTTGACAACTTACTCTATTACAAGTCAAGGATATTTTGGATGGTTTCTACTTTTCGAGATGTTTCCGTTGATATATGGCATGCCACGTAATTCTTCACGTTGAGATATTTGTGTTTGAACTTAGTTACCTCAAACTTAGTGGGGTAAAACCTACGGGTCCGTGGTACGGACACTAATCATTGGTTGTGGTCATTGAACGTTGTCAATAATTAATAATTTTTTAACCTCCTAAAATCCCCCCAACGTTCACTTGTTGAATACCGTCTAAACCTAAGCATTTATATAAATCAGGACCTCTTACATCCCCTCCTCATGTAAGGATTTCACTACTCATAACAAACTTCATCGTGTCTTTTCGCTTATAACTAATTTTCTACGAAGCTAAGATGCCGAAACTAAAACCCATTTGGGCGAAAACCCGATAAACCTCAAAAGTCCGAATTTTATTATCGTTTCGCTATATTTTCGAAGATATGATCCGAGGAAGGCTTTGCAAAGATCCCCGAATTTCATGTCAACAGGTAACCTTGGGAAATTCGTCATAACTTTCTTCGAGCATCGGATTCAAATTTTGTAAGAAGTGATAGAAAGAGGACTAGTTGTAATTTGTTGTGTATCGTTTTCAAAGACCAAAGGTTGAAACTATGACATGTGGCACTTCGTACAAGTTCGCCTACCGAACCGCCCATAATCGTGTCATCGTAGGAGATTAGGCATAACTATTTCTTGAATCCAATGTTGATCGACTCACGGGTTGGAAAGAGGACCGTAGGAAGACATGGTGTGACCTACCCTCAGACCTTCGAGATCCGAAATTACACGTATACAACAGATTCAATATTGAGCTTCTAGAAGGCAAGAAAAAATATGCATTCGGGGCAGATCACCGCAAGAAGGACAACACATCAACAACATGGTGAAGTTCCACAACACTAAGATGTATGATTAGTGTTGGAATTTTAATTTGAATATCATCTCTCGACATGTGTTTTTGGCAGACGTTGTAAGTATTTTGTATGTATGTTTGATTGGGTTTTATTCATAAATGTTGAATGTATTTACATTTGAATTTTTTAGTCATTTTCCGACATATGGTTTGCAAGCATGCTGTAAGTATTTTGTTTTTATATTGGTTTGGGTCTTGCATGTAAAGGTGAAGGAGGACACAATAGTACAACTTAGACATGTATACTAGAAGGACAATGCAACGCCAAAGTACCATTACTTGAAGCAAGCACAACAATACCAAAGAATCGCTAGTGTTCAAAGAAGTGCTATTAAGTCAAGTATCAAGTCGTGTCAAAAGTCAAGTATTGTAAAATTGTAAAAGTGTCATTATTGTAAAAGAGTCAATCCGCCTAGAGTTGGAGAAGCATGGTGGAGGTATAAGTGTCGTTGGATAATGTTATGGGTAGGGTTGTAGGTCATAAAGGTGATTGGGTGATTGGTCTAGTTCAAGAAAATCATTGTGAATCACATATTGTATCGTGGATCATTGTCCCCCGGTACGGAGTCCACACTCTTGTCTTATTTCCGATCATTATAGGGTGGCAGTGGGAGGTGCTAGGGGGGAAGGGTCACCGCTGTGTTGGAGCCTCGTGAACACTTCAAAGGTGGTAGGTTGGCTCAGGATGCCTGGGGCATCCATTCAGCTTGACTAATGAAGAAACCGTGTGCATTGGGGCGTCCTTCCATCGGGCGCCGGAGAAGAATGTTTTTCAGAATTCTAGGAAGTTGTACCTTTCATTTCAAGCTTGGGGTCGAAGATTAAAGAATTTATTAGAAAAGCGTTCAATGGTTTTTGACCTGGGGCAAGGTTTTCCACCTAAAATTCGTGTGCCTATTGTGTTCTATTGTTTTCATCGTCGTTACCGGATAAACATCAAGAATAATTGAAGATTAACTATTGCTCAAAATATTTAAAAAGTGCTAATTGATTAGAACACGATTCACCACCCCCCCGCATTTCCAAAAAATGACTTTCCCCAAGTCGAAATACCAAAAAATTAATGTCTAAGCTCTAGGAGAAAATATGCTAAGGAAAATAAACCCTGTAATGTCTACGGCTAAGAGATAAAAGCATATAGAATTAAGATTCAAATATCAAGCTTTCCGAAATTTTCTCCTCAAATTCCCAAGGCTTAAAACACTTAAATACTTTTTCAAGATTATTTCTTTAAGCTCCAACATCCAAGAGGAAAAATAATTGATGTGGAAGAGGACTTTTCTCCTATGCTTGCGGTCAATGAAGAAAGGAACTAGAAATGAGATGGCTTTCACCTTTTGTTCACGACCGTAGAGAAAAATAGCCCCCGCAGCCTCATGACCAAGCAAGAAAATTGGCTCAAATTTTAAATTAAATTTTGTATTTTTACAGAGCAATTTTCTTAAATCTTCAAAGCTTTAAACCCTCAAAATTTTCAAGTTAACTTGCAAAGATGAAAGGCTAGGAAAAATTTACAAAATTTAATATGAAAAAATTCGCAAATTCTTCAAGCCCTCGGCTAGGAGAAAAGAGGCCCCCAAAGCCTCGTCTAGGCCAAAACCGAACCACAAGGATCAACGACCGGCTAAACAAATTGCAACAAAACTCGACCCCCAAAATATACATATATGTGATCCGCAAAAGAAGATGTGAAACCCCAAGTAAATTCTTCAAGTAAATTTTGTAAAATGTTAATATATGGTACATGTTACCGCTCAATCTAGAAGGGGATCCTTGTGTGGGTTCTCGAGTGACTACTACTAGACCAAGTGGCAACAAGACAAGAACCAATCCGTCACCTCAATAAATGTCCCCTCGCTCTTTACATACTTTCACCGATGGGGGGAGTCTCGTGGATATGAAATCACTAGAATGTTGAGGTCAATAAAAATGTACAATGTGATTTCCAATGTCCATTCAAAGGAGAGGCTCAACAATGGCTTCCTTGCTTTAAAAGCAAGAAAAAGGCTCTCCAAGAAAAGGCTTATCAGATAGGAGGCCTAGACTCTAGGTGAAAGGGTATTCAACACAAGGAGTGTACCTAGATCAAGAATTCCTAGAAATGGGAAAGGACATCTCTTAGGTAGTGTAGAATGATGGTTTGTAATGGTTTGGGACGAAAAGAGAGAGACCTAGGAGATCCAAGTAGGACCTAGGTTTTAGTATGATCATCCAACAATGCGACTAGGGCCAAACAAGGATGAGAGGAAGGGTTATTTGAAGATGAACTTCCTTTGAGTTTTTTAGCGAGAAATGACCCTTTGGAAGTTGTTGACCACCAGTGGCACCCGATGATTATATGAAGACTTCGTGCCCAAGATGTACCAAAGGACACTTCTACCATAAGATATCATCGTATCACCGTAGTTTTTAAATTCCTACTTCTACTTCTCATAATTTTCTCTTGTACCCAAATTCCACACCCTACGGGGAATTGTGTAATAAGTGATGCTAGGAATGATGAGTTTGAGTCCGTAATGTGCATAGGTAGCTTGGGACCTCGCCAACAAGTGAGTATTACCTCGGGAGGTTTTTTCACTATTAATTATCATCTCCCTATCAGACTTAATAATTAATTGAGTTTTTTCTCCAAATTTACCCCAAAGCCGAAGGACGTCTTCATGGTGAGGCCTTGGGTCGGCCCTAGTATATAGTTGATGTATATTACCATACTAGATCACACGTAAAATTTCAAGGAATTTGGTTAGGTCTAGGTAGTCATTTTTTAATTTTTTAGATTTCCCACAGTCAAAATTCGCAATAAAAATTGTATATGTAATGTAATATGATTTATAGTTATATGGGGTATGAGTAATAAATTTGCACCTCTCTCACCCTTAAATTTCTACTATGACACATTTTGAGGGGTCAAAATGTGTTAAGGACCCCCCAAACCCACATTCCCTAAGTTTAGTGAAAAATATGGCAATTAATTAGGCTAGAATTAAATAAACTAGAGAAATAAATTATTCCATGTGACAAAATGATGGAAATGACTTGGAACTCGACTTGCTCTTTGCTCCAAGTCCAAATTCTCACATGCATTCTTCCTTGCCATTTGCTCCCCAACTCTCTATATAATAGAGCCATGGGCTCTCATATTGTATCATGTTATGAGCTATCAGCTTGAGGAAACTCGTCATTTTGTACTTGCAACTTGTTAATATAATCAAAGACTCTCCGGGGCTATTTTGTTGGTGTTCTCTTGCGTTTTGAGGTGATGCCTTCCATGATCTTATTATTATGTTTAAATTCTTTTGCATATTTGATTGATATTAGTTTATATTTGCCATCTATTTTGGATTGATATGCAAGTTATCTTACATATCCTAGATTTAGAATAATATTCTAGAATGAGCTTGCCAATTCATTTTTGAGGAAATGTTTGGTTTATCTTATTCATTATGTTTCTCTAATCATTTTGAAAAATAATACTTGTTCGGTGTGTAGGGAAAATTTATTTGTATTTGTGTGTAGGAATCCATCCGGACGTGGGAAAAGTCTCACATAGATCAACTCACTCCCCGGATTCAAAGCGATTCAAGACTCATCGATTTTCACCCCAAGTCTTTCATCCAAAAAAAGAGCAAGAGGTTTTCATACACATTAGCTACTTCATCATCTATTCATTCAAATTTAAATATTTATTTGATCTTAGAGCTTTCAAAGTTTTATAAGCTATTCAAGAGCAATTTCCTAAGCTAGACAAGTATGGGGGTTCACTCCCATTACTTGGAAGTTAGTGTTTTGTATATTAATTTTAATTTAGTTTTGTTTATTTTGCTATCTTTTTTTACACTAATATTTCATTTTGTTTTGCAACAAATAGATTTGAGCATTGGACAACAAGAGCCTTGAAGAGAGATATTGGAAAACTACTAACTATTTTGCAGACCTCCCACACATTTGAAGATTGATTTTTTCAAGGATGTCATGAGCACTAAGGACACAAACTAGCTAGGTTGTGGACCTTTTGAGGTCAATTTTTCAGATTTTTATAGCTTTCCATTTACCATTTTGTTGTCATATTTAGAGACCGTGAAAATTCCTAGACTCGTACATATCTAATGAATCCTACCGCAACCATCCTAATTATTTCCATCTATTATGTAATTTACTTTACATTTATTTCTCGAATACATTCACGAAATACTTTAGAAATCACTCGAAGTAGCCTACACTACAATAATTATGGATTCTCAAAACAATGAAACCGAACAAGGAAATAATTCATACTTTATTTTGGACTAAGTCCCCTAAAAATCCAATGCGAGAAAACCGATGCAAATGGATCCTCGAGGCTCTTATTATTAGCGCAGCAATGTCTCGAATACATCTCTCGAATACCCCTAGGGTTATTCGGGGCCACAGAGAGAGAAATACCGGTAGAATAACTTGTTTACCTCACTCAATCACCGAGTTTCCGCTGATCCGAATGAAGAAAACCCTCGCCCCGGGGAGGCTCGTTAGCCCCAACACTACAAGTTGCAACCTCTACGTCACCCCTTCCGTGCTCAATGTTTAGCCCCACCAAGTCGTTTTGCCTCCTTGGACACCGAGGAACAAAATTTCTCCTGGGAAGGCCACTTTCTCGGATCTCGGCTCTAAAAATTGATCCACCAACAAAATTCCAAAACCCTTCCTCTACCTTTGCGATGCCTTCCGTGTAAGCCTACGCATGTCACCGCGTCAACCCTCTTCCTTTCCCGCCGCCGGCTTTGGCTAGATCTCTTCCTCATCGTCTCCGACCTGATGTTCCACCGGCGGAAAAAAATATTTCTCTCCTCGGGATGCTATCTCTCGCCTCACCGGCTCGCATCTTTAGTTCCGAATTTCTCAAAGAACCACGCCCAAAAAATTTCGATCTTATATCAATGTAGTGTCTCGGTGTGTTTTCCAAATGACCCTTAAGCCTTCCTTTATAGTCTTCTCGTTGACATATCAACGACCCGTATTAGATGTCTAATCAATGGCTAAGATCATAACATGACTTGATCCATGTCCTTTAGAAGATTCACACTCGCTTTATTTAATACCCTTTAATTATTTAATTTCCCTAAGTTTGGACTTAGGGTCCCCATTAAAATAATTAATTTTTCAAATAAAAAATCCGAGTGGAATTTCCACAAACGCTTTATGGGTCCTTGAATACAAGTGTCTAAGCCTCCACACCAAATTTTGAAACTTGTAGAGCACTTTCCGATGCTACAAAAATCACCGTACTCTAGCTTTGCTAAGCTCTTATTTTGTAAATTTTCTCCTTCATCTCTTGCCACCTCCCTCTTAGAAACTTTTCTACTTATTGTTACCATTAATAAGAGATAACAAAAATTGTGGGAGCTTGGGATTTTTCCTATGGTATCCCCTTCCCTCATCTAGAGGGAGACCCTGGGTGGGTGGATTTACTTTGCTTCTCGTTTTTTTTTTCTAGCTTTCATACTTAATTCCATCTTTGCATCCTTAAAATTAACACAACTTCACTCCACATTCCATATTGCTAAATTTTGTGTCCAAATTCTAACATGCATAAGTTTCGACATTGACAAACTCGAGCAATTTCACTTTATGTGTAAACACTTTATTTTATGGCAAGCTTTAATTGTTTCATAACCATTTGGACATATGCTTCATTATTTGGTCAATTTATGCTATATGTTTTGGTAACTATTGGAGCATTTTATTTCACTTGAAACAATTGTGTCTTAAGCAATTTATTTGTCTCATCTCAATTAGCTTGTTCTACTTCCCATCAATTCATGCACCGCATGTGAACTCATTTCCACTTTAGTTTCTCAAGTTTAAATCATTATTGCAATGAGCACTATCTCATTCCTCTTACTTTGAAGCATTGTATGTAGTATTTAATTGGGAAATTAACACAACTTGCATCTCATTTAGGCATATTAGCATAGAAAGGCCACAAGACTCACTAAAATTTACCTCCAACTTAAGTTGGTTGAATAGACATTTTAGGGACCCCTCTACCTTCATTGACTCCTCCTCACCGTGAGATTCAAATCTTTGGGGAGGGTGAGGTCTCGAGGATTGAAGAGTTCAATTGCAATCTTGTTTTAGAGGTAACTAATAAAGATAACCAAGAGCATCATTCCATCACATTTACTTTACTTGCAATTTTGATAATTTGAGTTTCTCATATGCAAATTCTATTTCAAGAGACATTTCAAAAAGCAAGCATTGCAACACTTTCAATTTTGTAACAAGTGCTTTCATTTCATGCTAAGTAAGTCTAATTTCATATTGACATCTTGGTTTAGCATTTAGCTTTTTCTTTACATTTTCCAAAGTAAATTACTAATTGTTTGAATTTTGGCAAGATAGTTTCACATGTTTTGATTCATAAACTTATTTATCTCAAAAGCATTTTTTGTATCTTGGCAAAATCTTGTGCTATAACAATCTTTTGTTTTACATTTTAGGGTTACTTTTCTTCTCTTTGGAAGCATTTCATTTTACTTTAAGCAAATATATCTTTCATCGTTTGAGCAAATTCTTTAAAAGCCACCGGTTTTATGATTTTCTCTATGTTGATGGTTGTCATTGTTATTTCAAAATTGTTCACATCGTATTTGCTTATAAATCCTTAAAAGTAATCCATTTCACCATAAAACTCTCCTAGAACCTCACATATTTAACTTAGCTTTTCTTTAGGACCACCCCAATAGCTAACCTAGGAGATAGCTTAAATAGAGAGTCCGGATTAGTGTGACAACCCTTTCTCTAAGTTCCTTGTCATCAATAACACCTTGTGGGGTTAAAGGGTTTTCTCACTAACTAGTAGGTAGGTGTAGGCGGTAAAGGTCACGAAGCCACTAACCAAAGCAACCTAGACGAAATGGTGTTGGCGCTAGGCTTACGTTTCTCCAAATTCAACCGTGAATAACAGAATTTGTGAAGACCCAGGACACCGCAATGCAAGCCGACGCACAAACTTGCACTTGATTTGAACCGGCCCCACGTATTTACTGCCCTAGATAGTTATTACGGCTTAGGAAGAAAACAAGAAAGGAAGAAAAGTAGTTTTAGGGTTGACCATCATGATCTAGGACCAAGGCTAGCCATTGGGAATATTGGAGTCAAAATGATCAAGATTTGGGAACTTCTACTATTCAAGGAGGCCTAAAGAAGCAAACTTCACCAATAATGGATGCAACTACACGACAATCTCTAGACATTTTACTTCAATACAAGATTTGATGGAGTTTCAAGGTAAAAGCGTATCAACCTACCCCTAAGAAAATTCATTCTTCTTGCCACGATGAATACCATATGCAAAGAGCCAAGCTTACAAGTGTTTCATAAATTCGCATTAATTTTTAGGGCACAAGTAAAATCATGACATAGCATTCCATATATTAGACATGAAACACTATGAAATTTGCATGAAAAGAGCCCTTACATGACAAAAAGAGTATATCCATCCATAAACTTGCCAAAATAGAACAAGAGATAGCGAAAATATTCCACACATCAAAATGTATTTAATCATCCAAATCATTCCAAAAATTGCAAGTCCGAAATCTTTAAAGATATATCCCAAATCCAAGTGGATGATGATTGTTACAATGAGGCTCTCATGTATTTATATCTTCGAGGAATTTGAATGTCGAATTTAGCCTAATGATGCCCCTAAATAAAATAATGTGCCAAAGAAAATTACTTCTGGTGACAAGCCCAACACAAAATAGCTCCAAAAAAATGAATAATTAGCCTCTCAAGAGGGCCGAAATGATAGAATAGTAGCTATTATTGCCGTTGGAACGCCAAATGAAGTCCCTCATGTGCCATAACGAATAAAGAGGGCTCCAATAACAATGATGAAAGAGTTGGCCCCTTAATCTCCAAGAAAATGACCATGGTGTTCCCAAGTGGTTGTGGGGGCACAAAGAATGCCCCCATGGGTCTCCAACCGAATCAAACAATTTTGTGTTCCATCTATAAGGGTCGTTAAAGATGATGCAAGCCTCCTCTTGTCTCCCCAGGTGAGACAAACTCCTATCCTGGGCCTTGGATCAACCTGCCATGTGTGATGCAAGTGTGTAGCCGGCTATGCAATGTGGTCAAGGTGCATTATCATCATCGAATAACCGAGACATAAACAAGCAATATGTAAAAATAAGGATCCTATGGTGTGGTTATCTCCCTCTCTACTATAGTGGAGGCCCATGGTTCTCAACGTTCACCCTAAAAGTACCATTAAGACCCTCTTGAGGGCTTGAATCTCAGAGTATAGGGAGCACCAAACCCCAAGATGAAGACCCACTTGCAATCCTATGTAAGATCCACTGCCTCCCCATCTTCCGTGCGACAAAAATTCATTAATGCAATTGAGCAAATGAACTTACAAATCATGCAACCAAGTGACACTTCATAGGGGCATGCCCTTCCATAACGGCTTTAGAATGCACAAGTGTGTCTCCACATTCAAGATGGAGGTTAATCAAGGACCCTACTATGGTTTTAACCTCTAATGGAATGACAGGTCTATGGTACATCCATCATGTGGTTGATTTCATGCAATATACGATGGAACAGAGTGGGGTATCGTGTGTGGAGGCTCCAAGCCACATGCCATGGTACAAGGGCAACAATATTGAGTGGGGGCCCACAGATAGGTGTATAGATGTAGGAGGGAGTAATTGTGGTACATGAGTTACCTCGTTTTTTGTTTTTCCACCCTTCTTTATATGTCTTTTGCCTTTTATTGATTTTTATTTTTATAATTGCTTAGGGCTCCAAGGAATGAGAGCATGATGTAAATGATATAGCAGTTGAATACCCCTTTAGGTTGGGAAGTTCATCGCCCACTAGGGGGTTGGGACAAATAAGTGGTTCCATAGTGATGAAGGGGGCTCATATATGGGGCCCTCGTTACCCACCACCCGTGAGTAGTGTATATAGGAGAAAAATTTTTCTCCCAGATGGTCCTCACCCGGTAGCCAACAACCCCTTGTAGCCACGGCGCTAGATAGCTCGATATGCCATTTCTCCGCCACCCGGAAGCCGGGCCCATGTGTTACCTCAAACACTTGTCATGAATGTATACTTGAAGGTGGCCTCCCGACCCCAAAGGTATGGCTTTTCATTGGTATAGTTGAATAATTTTCCTTACTTTTCATGAGCACTTTTGGGCATGGATTGGTGGTGAGATTCAACGGAAAGAGTATGTTAGGCTTGTATTCTTGCCTCCACTACCCGATTTCATGGTTACCCTCGCATCCTAGTCCCGTAGGATCTCCTTTAGTACCATTTGGCTTTTGGGGTTGGCACTACATGGGAAATCATGATTTTGGTTGTGTGGTTCCCGATACCACTTACATCACTCCCCTTCCACTCATTTTATCCCCATTCATCTATTTTCCCATCTAAGTCCACATTAGTCCATCAAGTCCACAGGGTTAGCCCCCCCCTCCCCTTGCACACCTTGCCTGCCCGGAACGATGCCTCGAAGGTTGATGCGCCTAAGAAGAAAAGAATAAGCATAATTTGGCCACTCTCACCAGGAAACATACCACAAAATGCAAATCATGGTCCCATTATTAAATTTAGCACATGGGCAAAAGCCGTACATGAGCTCTACCTCATTCATGGCCATCACCCTTGTTCCTATAGGCCCTAGATGAGCCCCTATCATTAAAGAACCCATAGGATTGTCCCAACCCCTAATGGGCAATGAACCGCCCCACCCAGGAGTATTCACTGCTACATATTACACATCATGCTCTCACCCCTTGAGCCCCGGCGCTATGAAGAAAAATCAATAAAGGCAAAGGCATATGAAGAAGGGTGAAAAACAAAGGTCGAGGTAATTCATGTACCACGATTTGCTCCTCCTCCACTCATATACCCAGGTGTGGGTTTCCCTTTATTTTAGCTACCCCGACTCCTTAACATGTAGTCCGGATGTTTTCCCCAATCCCCACTCCATTCCATCATTATATCATTTTCCACTTACCATTCGAGGGATGTACCACTTGACATGTCATCCCCTCTAGAGGTTGAAACTTGAAACCACCTAATAGGGTCCTTGGCTAACCCCCTATTGAGCTTGGAGACACTCGCATATACCAAAACCGTCTATGGAAGAGCATGTTGTCTAAGTGCCTCATTGATTCCATGACTTGTAAGCTCTTTTACTTGATTATTCTAATCATTTGTTGTATTAGAGGGCAAGGGGATGCATTGGGTCTTATGCAGATTGCAGGTGGATTGTCATTTGGGGCTTCGGTCTCCCTATACGGTCCTAGGGCCTCTCCGTAGGCCACATTGGCACTTGTAGGGTGAGCGTTTGAGAGCCATGGGCCTCCACCATGGCCGAGATTACTTCATGGATCCCCAACATTGCTCGTTGATTGCTCCTATTCCACCATTTGGATGAGGATGATGCACCTGTCACGCCATGCCCAAATTTCCGCTCCACAAATGCAAGATACACTTGCGTATGTTCCGTGAGTCTAGAGGATTCTACCCCGCGCGTAGTCGGGCTTATTGTAGAAATTTCTCGTTCCCAACCCTGCCTCTGGGCTCCTTATTTCTCCCCGACAAAGTCAAATGCCCATTCCCATAAGCACACATTCAACAAGCCGGAAAATAAATATTTTCTAAAAACACAAATTCTAGAAATTTCAGCCAGCTGTCGAAATGCAGAATAAAAAACTCGAAAAAATAAATCACCACACATAGAAATTTGACACGTTGATTTTCGTCAACTTGACTCGAGAAACCCCTACAACTCTGGGAAACCAAATAAAGTCGTCTTTACTTCTCGCTAAATTAGCTTACAAGGAGAGAGAAATACTCGTAAAAATTCAACAAGTAACAAATACAACTTATCTCATTTTCCGTGCTTAACCACCGCTCGAAAATGTGCAAACAAAGAAATGGTATCAGCGATAAATGTTGTATGTAAATTTTCCTGAATTTCATGCCTAGAAATTATAGCATTAAATGTTGTTGTACGACCTCCTTGAAAAGCGTGCAAAACAACAATAAATGCGTGTCGTACTCGCCTCCTTAAATGTGTGTAGAGAGACAAACAATAAATGTTGTATGGTTTTCTCATTTCTGCTTTCCGTGCAGCTGTGGACAACTCACTATACGTACTCACTCGAAAACCGTGCCTCAAAACCAACAACCGTTTCCTCGAAACTGCCAAAACTGTACGACCTCCTTAGAATATGTGCCCAAGCTATTGTACGCATTTTTCCTCAAAACTCGTGCCCAAATTGCCTTGAATCGTGTGCCTCTCTCGTCGTACGGACGGTTGCGTCGTCTCGTATGCATACCAAGGTTTTGTTCTCCTTCTCCTCATCGCCGTAAATCTCCTTTGTTTCCTCTTCTCCTTCTCTCAATCTCGCTCATGAAAGAATTAATGATATTTTCTCTCATTTTCTTCTCCTCATCCTTAACCCTAAGTGACTTTGGGGAATCCCTAAATCCAATGGCTAAGATAGCTTTAGATCTAGGGCCGAGATTAAATGTTCCATTTAAATCTCACTTTTCATTTTTTAATTCACCCCACTTTAATAAAGACCCACTTAGTCTTTTATTTCCAAAGTCACTTTTTCCTTTCTAATTTTATATCGACTTTATTTAAAGTCACTTTAACTTTAGTAACTTTATCACTTAAAGTCACTTTAAAATTAGATTTGACTTTATAACTTTATAAAGTCACTTTAGTAACTTTATCACTTAAGTCACTTTTAAATTAGATTTAACTTTATAAAAAATTATAAAGTTACTTTAGGAGAAAAATTAAATTCTTTTTGGACACTTTTCCCTAGGCCAAAGATCAAAGCCTTAGGGAACCACCTGTCCTCCGGTACCAAATTTCAACACTCCCTCTTACCGAGGAAGGTGTTCCTCACCACACCCATCTTGTCTCTGAAGTAGACATGCTTGCCCCGTGGTAAAGCTTTGGTAAGAATATCTGCAACCTGCTCATCAGTGGGAATATACTCAAGCTTCACAGCTCCTTTCTGAACATAGTCTCTGATGAAATGATATTTGA
The DNA here is from genome assembly GCA_034641835.2 of Pinus albicaulis. NCBI lineage: Eukaryota > Viridiplantae > Streptophyta > Pinopsida > Pinales > Pinaceae > Pinus > Pinus albicaulis. The sequence goes on from CM076572.1 coordinate 47,492,510, forward strand.
TCCCGATATGCTTTGACCCGTCATGAAATACTGGATTCTCCGTGAGTTTAATGCAACTCTGATTATCACAGTAAATCACTGAAGGTCTCAACGGCTGACCAAATAAGCCAAACAACATCTTGCGAAGCCAGATGGCCTCACAACTAGCTAGACTGGCTGCCATATACTCTGCTTCCGCTGAACTCAATGCTACTGACTGCTGCTTTCGGCTAACCATGACACAACCGCCGAACCCAACCCAAAACAGCACCCTGAAGTGCTCTTCCTATCAGAAGCACAACCTGCCCAATCCGAATCAGTGTAACCTGCCAATCTCACTCCATCCCCCTGCCTGTAGTCCAGACCATAATCCACTGTCCCCTGCAAGTATCGCAAAATGTGTTTTGCAGCCACCCAGTGAACCTTTCTAGGCTCACACATAAACTGACTCATCGTGTTGACTGCAAAACAATTATCTGGTCTAGTGTTGACCAAATACATCAATGAACCAATCAGCTGCCTGTACAATGTGGGATCCACCAACTCGGAATCCGAAGCATGAAGCTTCTTCCAGTTGGTGATCATCGGTGTCGACATGGGTCTACAATCCTCCATGTGGAATCTGCCAAGGATGTCCACAATATACTTCCCCTGTCCCAGGAAGAAATGCCCCTCCTCCCGCCACACCTCCAAACCCAAAAAGTAATGCATCAAGCCGATGTCCTTCATCTCAAACTCCGCCGCAAGATCTCTCTTGCAGTGCTCTATGAGTCTCTCTGCACCCGTAATGACTAAGTCATCCACATACAACACCAGAATGAGAGGCTCCTCACCTATCACAATATAGTAAAGGTTCGGATCTGCCTCACTCTTTGTGAAACCCATCTTCTGCAAGTAAGTATCTATCCTGGAGTACCAAGCTCTGGGAGCTTGCTTCAGGCCATAAAGGGCCTTCTTCAGTTTGCACACATGGGACTCCTTCCCATGCTCCTCAAAGCCCTGTGGCTGCTCAATGTACACCTCCTCCTGTATGAAGCCATTGAGAAATGCAGTCTTCACATCCATCTGGTGGATCTTCCAACCCATCTCTGCTGCTATCGATATAATGGAGCGGATCGAAGTATATCGAGCCACGGGAGCGAAGGTCTCCTCATAATCAACTCCCTCTACCTGGGAGAACCCTCTAGCCACAAACCTCGCTTTGAATTTCTCAATGCTGCCATCTGCAGCATGCTTTACCTTGTAAAGCCATCTGGAAGTAACCACGGATTTGCCCTCAGGCCTCGGCACCATCTCCCAAACATCATTCTTCATGATAGAAGAATACTCCTCCTGCATGGCCTCTCTCCAGACCTGCTGGCTAGCTGCCTCCTCATAGCTAGAAGGCTCAGAGTCAAGGATGCTGGTAGCCATTGCCATATAGCTACAAAACCTCTCAGGTGGTCTGCTCTCTCTGACCGGCCTCTTAGGCTCAGCAACAGATGTGGCATCTCTCAAGGTGTCCCGAAGCCACTTGGGCTTCCTCTTCCCTGAGTGCACTTCTCCCGCCGGAGAATAAAATCCCTCCTCCCTCAACATCGTGAGCCCGAACTCCGATTGTCCGTCTGGCCGGGGTCTCCTCCCCGCCGCCTCAGCACCTCGAACCCGTAGATGCCGAGGTACCGTGAACCGTCCATCGCGGGACTCCCAAGGAATCGCTCGTGGTGGATTGCTCTGCGTGTCGCCCATAGCACCACCCCCCGACCTGCGGAGCCACCTCATCGACTGCGACTCGACATCGTCATGTATGTACCTCCGATCCTCCCGATCTCGCCCACCGGATCTCTCGCGACCGGCAATCGTCGTCTGGTGGTCCGTCGATCCGCATACTCTAACCTGACCTCCTAAAGGCCCCCGTCTCCTCGAACTTCACATCCCGCCCGACAACAACTTTCCTCTGCGCAGGAATGTAAATCTGAAAGGCCTTGGAGGTCTCACTGTAGCCCACAAAGATACCCTTCTCTGCGGTGGGCTCTAGTTTGGTCCTCTTCTCCTTGGGTATGTAGGAGTATGTCATGCACCCAAAGATACGAAGATGACCAATATCAGGCTTCTTCCCAGAAAAAGCCTCCTCCGGAGTCATGTGCCCCAAGGCACGATGCGAACTCCTGTTCTGCAAATAAACAGCTGTGTTGCAGGCCTCTGCCCATAAAAACAATGGCAACCCCCGATCATGTAACATGGCTTTGGCAGCCCCTCCGATGGATCTGTTCTTCCTCTCCACAACCCCGTTCTGCTGGGGGTTGTAAGGAACAGTGAACTCCCTCCTAATGCCTGCCTCCGCACAATAGTCAACAAACTCTCCAAGGGTGTACTCTCCCCCATTGTCCGACCTTAGGGACTTGATCTTCCGACCTGTCTGTGTCTCCACAAGAGCTTTGAACTCCTGAAACCGCTTGAAGACCTCACTCTTGGTCTTCAAGAAATAAATCCAGGTCCTCCTGGAGTGATCATCAATGAATAACACATAGTACTCATATCCACTCAAGGGAACATGAGACATCCGACCGCTCACATCGGAATGAATCAAATCAAGTATCCCAGTCGCTCTGCTGTCACTGCTGGGAAAAGGGGATTTGGAAAACTTGCCCATCGCACATCCTCTGTAAGTATCAAAGTGATCAGTACTGAAATCTGGCACACCCGTAGTGATCTCCCGCAAAGTCCTCAAGGCTCCATGATACATGTGCCCCATCCTGCGGTGCCAAATCTCACACAACTCAGAACTGCTAGCTCTGCTGTCGGTACTACTGCTCAATGCCAAAAGGGGTTGGAATGCAAACTTGTACACCTTTGCATGGCGTACACCTATCACTCTAGCTGAATCAGCTGGAGTGCCCCTGGGATACATCAACACCTGTCCTCCCCTGAACAGTACCTCATATCCTCTATCCTCCAAAGCTGAGACCGATATGAGGTTCTTCCTCATCCCTGGCACATAAAGAACATCTGACACCTTCAAGGGAGGTTTGGACTCCCTCTGAAATGTCAATGTTCCCACACCGATTGCTCTAACAACTCTGTCATCACCGAGTACTACCTCTACATCAGTGCCACTCTCTGAAAGCTCTGAGAAGTACTCACGGACTCCTGTCATGTGACGTGAAGCCCCACCGTCCACATACCAGATACCCGAAGATGCTCCGCTAATCGAGGGAAATGCATGCTCCCTCTGAACCTCTATGGCAGATAATCCTGCACTAGAAGACTCACACGCAATGAACCCAAACTCCCAGTCAAAGCGATCTGCAAAGTCCTCAACCTCTGCTGAAGCTGCCATGCTCTGGTTCTTCCCCTTCTTCTTCTTCTTCTCCGGACACACAACTGCATAGTGTCCCATCTTCTGACAATTCCAACACTTCACTTTGGAATAGTCCTTCTGTGAGTTATCCCGTTTACCTTTACCTTTGCCTTTGCCCCCACCATTGCTTGTGGAAGCCTGCTTCTTCCCTTTGCCTTTCTTGCGTCCTGCCAACAGTGCTACATCCTCATCCTGCTCAACTGGCTTGGCTGCCCCAAGCTGACCTTTCCTGATCTCTGTCCGAATGCAATCATCCCAAAACCTCTCCCATGTGGGAAGGGTCTCACGTGCACAAACCCCATCAGCAAAGTTCATCCATGAACTGGGGAGGCCATTCACTGCAATCCGCACCAACTCAGTTGGTGGAATGGCCTCTCCAATCACTGCCAACTCATCTCTCACATTAGTAATCTTTGTGAGATATCCAGCCGCACTATCATTGCCCATCTTAATGGTCTTCAGCTTCTCCTTCAGGACCATTTTCCGGTTCTCATTGGTACTCTGGTAGAGATTGGACAATGCTGTCCACATCTCATGAGCATTTCTCTTCCCTCTCACATGAGGAATGCAATGGTTTTTGATTCCGTCTAGAATCAGCCTCTTACCCTTGTTGTTCTTTTTATTATATGTTGCCAACTGAGTAGCATCAGTAGGCACATTCACAGGGTTCTGTGTGGTATGTACCATAATGTCCCAGACTTCTGCCTCCTCAAAGATACTCTGCATTCTCTCCTTCCAAATGCCGTAGTTGGAATGCCCATCCAACCTATCCTCCACCCTCAGTCCCAATGACATCCTGCTGTCCTAAAACTGAAAAATAACACTGCTGTAGTAAAGGTAAAAATCTGCTGTTTGTGAAAAATCAGCTTGCTGGAATTTTCTGAGTGAAAAATCAGCTTGCTGGAATTTTCTGAGTGAAAAATCAGCAGGCTGTAATTTTCTCCTTGCTGTCCCAAACTGCTCTTTCAGCACTCAAGCTCCGATACCATGTAGAAAATTCTATTTCCCACCCCGGTTTTCAGTTTTCACCTTATTACTCCAAAATAATTAAATGCCCTTTCCCATATCCATACATTTAATAACAGGAAAATAAATTTTGCTGAAAACACAAATTCTGGAAATTTTTCAGAATGCTGTAAATGCAGAAATAAAATAACAGCAGTAACAAACAGTCATTCAACACATCATAACTCAGAAATTTTTGGTCAAGGTGACCCTGAAAAAACCCCTACAACTCTTGGGGAAAACCAGTCTGGAAGCTTCTCTTTTATTTCTGAAAAATGCTTTTACAGTGAGCAGTAATACACAGAAAATTACAGCAAACACAAAAATCACTTATCTTGACTTTCGTGCCACCCTCCACCTTGAAAAACGTGCCAAACAGCAAACAGAAAATTTTCAGAGAAATTACAGCATTAAATGTTGTCTTAGCTGCCTCGAAAAGTGTGCTAGGAATGACCGTACGGACTGTACGGATTCCATACGAATGGGACAGTAGCCCCCTTTCTCGATTTTCGTGCCCAGAAAAATATACCTTGAAAACCATGCTCCTTGCTACTGTTCCAACTCTCGAAAACAGTGCTGCCCCTCTCTCGAAAACCGTACAAATGTTGTACGGACTTTCTTCCTTAGTTAATGTGCCAATGAACTCTGTTGTACAGATTTTTCAGCCTTGGGAAGTGTGCTCTCTTGCTGTACGGACTTGCTGTGCTGCCTTTGCTGCTCTCCCTCTGCTCAAAAATTACTCTTCAGCTCCCTCTCCTCCTCTCTCAATCTGCTCATGAAAGAATGAATGACCTTTTCCTCCTTTTCCTCCTTTAACCTAACCCTAAGTGACTTTTGGGGAATCCCTAAATCCAATGGCCGAGATAGATTGAGATCTAGGGCTGAGATTAAATGCTCATTTAAATCTCACTTTTCATTTTTTAATTCACCCCACTTTAATAAAGACCCACTTAGTCTTTTATTTCTAAAGTCACTTTTTCATTTCTAATTTTATGTTGACTTTATTTAAAGTCACTTTAACTTTAGTAACTTTATCACTTAAAGTCACTTTAAAATTAGATTTGACTTTATAACTTTATAAAGTCACTTAAGTAACTTTATCACTTAAGTCACTTTTAAATTAGATTTAACTTTATAAAAATTATAAAGTTACAATCTCTTCTTTACAATAAATCCAATACAATAGTATAGAGCTCCAACCCTAGATGAAGACACCAATCTTCATTCCTTCCAGGCACCAACCTATACTATGCCAAGCACCAACTTGGACTTCACGAGGCTACGACCTCTAGGGCTCCAACCCTATCTTCCAAAGCTCCAACCATGTCACTTTGAGGCACCAACCTCTACGGCTCCAACCCTATCTCTGGTATAGGCTCCAACCAGGTCTCTTGAGGACTCGTATCATCTAGGGCTCCAACCCTATCTTTCAAGGCACCAACCTTGTATCTTATGAGGCTCCAACCTCTAGGGCTCCATCCCTCAACTTCAATTTGCCAAGATATGTTTGATGATTCTTCACGGCTCCCAATATCTTCTTCAATGAGCCCTATCATTCTCTTCAACAATGTCTTCTCCAAATCACTTCATCAATAACAACGTTGTCTTCACATGAAGGTGTCTCCACAGCTCTTCATGGTTCCCAAACAAAATCTCCAAAGTCACCTCATGATGACTAATGCATCATGGTCTCCAAGGTTGTCTTCAAGCCAACTTCTGAAAGGTGTCTTCAACAATACTTGCCCAGCAAGATATTTCTCCACAGATTCCTTAATAGGTGCTCCAAGACGTCTTGATGCTTGCTTCAAAGGATATTCTCCTATACTCTCCTTCAGAGATCTTTTCCTCAACAAGTCTCCAATGCAGATCTTCAAGATATGCTCCACAAATCCTTAAGTCAATATACAAGGCTTTTGAGCCACTCCAAGCTTGTCTTCAAGGCAGCTCTAGTTCTTCAACAATATTTTCTACAAGGTGATTAGCTGCAAAGGATCCCAAATTCTCCAATGGTACTTCAAGAATGCCTCTAAAGGTTTTTCTCCACAGGGTCTCTTTAAAGGTTCACGAACTGCCTCTCAAAATTAAGCTATAATGGTGACTGTCCAATTCTTGAGGTACAGGACTGTGTCAACTGTTCCAGTTTAAGGCTTCAAGCTTTGACTGTTAGTGCATTCACAGAAATACAAGCTTTCACCGAGTCCTTCACAAGACTGTCCTCGCTGTAGTTAAGGATCCGAAATGGATTATTCACTGTTGCACCACATAAGAAGATCCAAGCTGCTTTTGTTACCACAGGTTAATCACTGTTCTAACTCAAAAGGAGTCTGAAATCCGAGCTTCTTCAACCAAGGCTACAAATGTGTGACAGGGCCTAATTTTTGAGGCTGACCGAGCTCTTTTTCACTGATCCGAGGCTTCCCTAACACAGGTTTGTGACAATCAGAGAGAATAAGTCTGAGGCTGCAATTCCAATAGGTAACAAATGTGTTTGTAAGCTGATCCAAGTCAGCTCTTAAAACAGAATCAGGAACTTGAGTCTGAAATACTATATTGCACAGTTCAATATATGCCACAACCTATTACAGGTTCAAGACACATTTTGTCCACACGTTAAAATTGCAGTGCACAGTGCCACAAGTTTGACTGTCACAGTGGATAAACCACAAGTCTGAATTGTAATGTTTTTTTATTTTGGAGGATAAACCTTAGCAAAAAATTTCCCAAACTGTTTTCCTTTATGTCATCTCGGCCTCCTTGCTGTTCTGTAGCTTTTCTCTCTGAATTTCTGTGATTTTCACCGAATTGGATGACTAAAGTGAGAAGATACGACAGGTATTTATACTGGTTTTGCGTGAGGAGACACGTCACTAAGGCAGGCTGACATAGGGAGCTAGGACAAGTCGGCTCAAAAAAAAGTTTATTGCACAACTTCAAAAATCAATATCTTTCTAAACACGGGGAGTTTTGGGGCATGTGAGGGCTTGTTGGAAAGAGGAAGGAGTCCTCTTTAAGATGGTGAAGGAGCCATTTTGAAATGATGTCTTCAAGATGTCAAAAAACAATTTTCTTTATGACTGTTTTGAATTTTTAGTGCAGAAGATGATTAGGACAGCAAGCGGTCATTAATGGCTTCTCCATTGTCATGTATCCAATAATGTTATTATATGTCATCATGTATGGTGAGGTCATTCATATCATATCCCTCCATATGTCATCAAGGGCTTGTATATTAGATACATTATTGGCACTTAAAGGCTAGATCACTATGAGCATCAATCATAGGCACATGATTGACATGGCATCTTTAGACTTCCTTATTAAGGGTAAGGACATCATCCGGGATCTAGGGCATCTTCATGGTTAGTTCAACGACATCATCATTAGGGTATTTGACCAATGGACATTTAGGCAACATCACACATCATAAGAATTTGCCATCACGAACAATGCGATATTGATATCAATGACAACCTTGATTAACAAAACCTACTGTTAATTTTCAGATTTACTTCTCCTACTTACATTAAGTTATTAATGTGAAATATTTAGCATTAACATCAAAGTAAATACATCAACAGCCTACACATACAGATCTAAAACTGAATAACATGCACCATCACAAAGTGACACACAAGGATTTTCTGGAGCACTGTCCCCGGAAAAACCCAATGCGGGAAAACCGGTCTTCTGGGTGCTGGAGGGTTTTATTATTGAGTAGAATCTAAGTACAACAAATCTAGGCACCAACTGGTTAACCCAACAAAGAAATAAAATTGCAGCTATACCTCTGTTCCAGAGACCAAAAAACTGATTGATTCACAACCTAAAATGGGATTTACAGTTGTCAACCCTTTTCAGTCTTCAGAAACCCCAGCACTACTCTGAAGACCTCTACGTCAACTACTAGCCTGCGTCAGCCCCTGCGCTGCTCAGGAAGGGCCTGCGTCAACACTGGGTTACGCTGCCCTAGCTGGGCCTACGTCAGCCTTGCTGGCCTCCTATTGCCTCTGCGCTGCCCTTTCTAAGCCTGCATCAGCCCTGCGTAGCCCCTGAAGCCTTTGTGCTACCCTTGCTAGGTTGTGGCTGCTCTGCGTAGCTGCTTCCCCCTCTGCGCTGCTCAGTCTGTTGCTTCTCTACCTCTTGTTTCACTCTTGGCCTGGGATCAAACCATCCCTTTCACCAATACTACCCCGCTCTGCAGCTGAAACACTTCTGAAATTTTTAGCAAACCATGCCCTAGAATTCCAGCTTAGTCTCAGTGCTTAGCCACTGTGTGTGTTCTCCAACTAACCCCAAGCCCTCTTCTTATACTTTTCTCATTGAAACATCAATGGTCGTGATCTAATATTGAATCAACGGCTATGATTAGAAGATGCTTGATCCGTGTGACTTAAGTAATTTTCATCACATGTTTAATTTAATTAATTTTAATCTTTTAATTTTCCTAAGTTAGACTTAGGGTCCTTAATTAAAAAGATTAAGTAATTAAATATCTCTTAAACAGGATGGAATTTCTTAAATCGCTTTCTGGGTCTTGGAGATCTCGTGTACTCTAGTCCCTCCACAAAGTTTGGGAGCTAGAGCACATCCGATGCTACCCCGACACCAAAAAATCTCAACATAATTCTCTAGAAACTCACAGGGATCGACTTGGAGATGATCTCAACCATCAATTAAGTTTTAGTCTTGACCGTTGAAGTCTCAATTGGAGATTATAAGAGGAGGTCAATGGAGTTGATGGAGAACACACTTGGAGAGCGAGTTTCCTTGGAAATTCGATTTTCCCGAGAGCAACATTCAGCGGGAAGAATTCGAGCTAGAGAAGGGAGGCAGAGGTAGTGAGGGGCAGAGTCAATGATTCCAGCAGAAGTTTTCCAGTTCCAAAGAGTCAGCTACAAGAAGATCAAGTGTCCTCAGTGGGTTCGTGCAAGGCCTTCGCAGAAGCTTCAAAGGAGTTAGATTTGGCCAGACAAAGGGTTAATTCAATAGCTAGAGGCCGGGTGAATTTCTGGAGGGGCAGTGAGTCATTCTCAGAGGTTGAGTTGGGCAGACGGTTTGATCAGTTGCAACTTCCAGGCAGAGCGTTCAAGGGCATGCGCAGGGGTGATGCAGAGGCTAACGCAGGGGCTTTTGTCTGGCCTGTTTGTGCCAGTTGTGGAGCTGGATCAGCATCGAGTGAGACAAAAGTTGTCTCACTAATTTTGTGGCCAGTTTATCTTGTAGAGGATGTGAAAATTCCAAGTCCTAGATCTGGAATCCTACTGCAACTAACTAAATTATCTTCACCTACTTGAAACTGAATTATCTTCACCTACTTGAAAATTACATTAATTTATTTGCATATTTCTTTTATAAACATTGAAGTGATTACTGCTACAGCCTTCACTTAATTAATTCAGATGCGATAACAGGAAATTGAGCAAAAGAAAAACATCAAACATGACACCATTATTTTTGGACAAATGTCCCTGGGAAAACCCAATGCAAAAAAACCGGTGCAGTAGATCTGAGGGTTTTATTATTAAGCAGCAATAAATCCTGAATACATTTATGAATGTCACTCCGGACAATTCAATTACAGAGAATATCACTCACAGAAAGATTAGTTAGGTTACCTCACACTATCACTAGAAATCTCGGCTGACCCGACCATTGAATGAGATGCCTCTGAGAGGCTCTGCACTGCCTCTGCGTAGTCCTCGCGTCAACCCTTCTGGGCACTGCGTCACACAGCTTGTTAATCGATTTGCACCTCAGAAATTTCGATCTCTGCCTCCCGGTCTCTCACCCTGAGTCCTGGCTTCTGAAATCAATTCTTCAGCAAACCCTTCAGATTTCCTCTTGCCCTCATTGTAGCCCTGCGTAGCTTTGCATCAGCCTCTCTGGCTCTGCACTGGAGTTGTTGGATCTCTCTCTTCCCTTCTCTGTTGATGATTCTCTGGCTAAGAAATATTTCTCCCGATACTGTCTCTGCCCCTCTCTGCAAAAGATCTCTAGATCGAAGTTTCTTCCTAAGCACTGCTCACTAAAGAAATTGATCACTTGATCCTCTCAGAGTATCTTTCCAAATGACCCTTAAGAATTCTTTATAGTCTTCTCGTTGAGACTTCAACGATCGAGATTAGATCTCTAATAAACAACTAAGATTACATTTTGACTTGATCTGCTTTTTCTAGAAGTTTCACCCACAGTTTAAATTAATACCCATTAATTATTTTAATTTCTTAAGTTTAGACTTAGGGTCTCATTAAAAATAATTAATTTATCAAATAAAACTGTCTCCGGGTGGAATTTCCCAAAACAATGTATGGGTTATGTGGAATACATGTGTCTAAGCCTCTCCTCAAAGTTTGAGACTTAGAGCACATCCGATGCTACCACGTATCACAAGTAATTACTACTACAAATTTCACTTAATTAATTTAGATGCGGAAACAGGAAACTGAGCAAAAGAAAAAAATCACACAGGACACCATTATTTTTGGATAAATGTCCCCAGAAAAACCCAATGTGGGAAAACCGGTGCAACAAATCTGAGGGTTTTATTATTAAGCAATAGTAAATCCTGAACACATCTCTAAATGTCACTCCAGACAATTCAGTTACAGAGAATATCACTTACAGAAATATTAGTGAGGTTACCTCACACTATCACTGGAAATCTCGGTTGATCCGGCCATTGAATGAGAGATGTCTCTAAGAGGCTCTACGCAGTCCCAGCATCAACCTTTCTGGGCACTGCGTCACTTAGCTTATGAATTGATCTTCTACTCAGAAATTTCGATATCTTTCTCCCGGTCTCACACCCCGCTTGTTGGCTTTTGAAATCGATTCTTCAACAAACCCTTCGGATTTCCTCTTGCCCTCTGCGCAACCTCTGTGTAGCCCTGCATGGCTCTACATCAGCCTCTCTGGCTTTGCGCTGGAGCTGTTGGATCTATCTCTATGCTTCTCTGCTGATGATTCTCAGGCTGAGAAATACTTCTCTCCGGATACTGTCTCTGCCCCTCTGCAAAATATCTCTAAATTGAAGTTTCTTCCTGAGCACTGCTCACTAAAGAAATCAATCACTTGATCATCTCAGTGTATCTTTCCAAATGACCCTCAAGTCTTCTTTATAGTCTTCTCGTTGAGACTTCAACGGTCGAGATTAGATCTCTTATCAACGGCTAAGATTACATTTTGACTTGATCTGCTTTTTCTAGAAATTTCACTCACAGTTTAAATTAATACCCATTAATTATTTTAATTTCCTAAATTTAGACTTAGGGTCTCATTGAAAATAATTAATTTATCAAATAAAATTGTCTCCATGTGGAATTTCCCAAAACAATTTCTGGGTTATGTGGAATACGTTTGTCTAAGCCTCTCCACAAAGTTTGAGACTTAGAGCACATCTGATGCTACCACAAATCAACAAAGGATTCCTAGTTTTGGGCATCTAGTTCTACTCAAAATTTCTCACTGTTTCATAAAAAAAAACCCTCAACTGTTGCACTAGTTTTCCCACATTAGGTTTTTCCGAGGACAATGTCCAAAAATAATTGTATCATTTTTATGTGTTTGCTAGCAGTTCTCAGTTTCCAGCATTTTATTTTCCATAGAATTTTTATGGTGAAAATTGCAGTTGCGATTTTATTCGTTGTTTGCCATAGCAAATAAACTACATAATTAAATTTACAGTTAGAAGAATAATTTCCAGTTGATGCAATAGAGTTGTAAATTTTCACACAAAACAGTACTCAGCCTTCTTCGTCCTTGTCCTCCTTGAGCTCGATTGCTTCAGATATCTTCTCTATGATGATTTGCACTTGGTTGATGAGGAATGAAGCTCCTCTCCTCCTTCTATAACTTTCTCTAGGGGAAACGACTAGCCCTTCCAACAAGGTCCTTCAACTGAGGCCGACTTGAATCTTCTAGCCTTTTTCATGTGAATATTCCTAGATCTAAATGACCTCTAGAATCCTACTTCAAACAGCTGAATTTGCTTCTCCTATTTGTAAATTACATTAGAGAATTATTTCAGATTTCTTCATGAAATATTGAAGCAAATTACTGAAGCAGCCTACACTTAATTACTTATGAGTCTAAAACAAGGAAATTGAGCAAAGAAAAGTATACACATAGGACACCATTATTTTTGGACGAAAGTCCCTAGCAAAACCAATGCGGGAAAAACCGGTGCAGCATATCTGAGGGTTTTATTTTAGTAAGCAGTAGAAAATTCTAAATACGTCTTTGAATACCTCCAAGGTTATTCAGTTACAGAGAGAGAAATACTGGCAGAAAGATTGTGAGTTTTACCTCACTCAATAACTAGAAATTTCAGCTGATCCGGACACTAGATGAGATGCCCCTGGAGATCCCTACGCTACCTCTGCACAGTGACTGCTTAGGCACTTGTAATATCCCGTTTCGGGGATATCTCTAAAACACGGCAAACTCCAACCAGAGATAGACTGGGAGGGCGTTTACCAAATATGTCGCCTCTGAAGAGAGGACGAAATCTGGAGGCTACCTGGCCCTTTCCAGACTCTGTCTAAGAGTATAAAATAAACACACCAAGTGGTATAGAACTAGAATGCTCAAACATATATAAAAATAACAGTGCAGCAGACATATAACAACATAGAAAGAATGTACGGCAACTCATCCAGAAATATAGAGAGGAAATGCTAAGCCATTTTATTAAACTGAGAAATATAATGAAGTACAATAGGTGATCAGAGTGATGGCACCTAATCTTTCTCTAGGCAAGTGAAGAAATACTCTCAGAATACACCGGAAATGGCTGCTCTCTGAACTGCGTCCCAGCTGCTGGAAAACTGCCGTGTAGCTGCTACCACTGAAATGAACTGATAACTAGGGGCTGCTCCCCTTGCCGGAATGAGCTGAAAATCTGGAATCCTCCTCTACTCACCAATCCCGACAAAACCCAAAAACCATATCAGAAATGGCCGACCTCCGAAAAACACCCCCTTGGGGAATTTCGCTGGCCTCCAAGGCTCTGCGCAGAGGCTAAATGAGAGTGACTAAAATACCGCCTCAAACTCCACCAAAATCCTCCTAAAGGCAAAGGTTGATCCTCTGCTCAAAATCTCGGCTCAATCTCCTACAAAAACCCCAATCCGGAACACCTCCTAGATGGACTGCGTCCTCCCTCTCAGTGACTGCGCAGTCTCTATGAGTGCTCAGCTCCACAACAAACCCAAACACCAAATCCTCCTGCAAAATGCTGAAGAAATAACCTTGCCCGAGCAGGCACTCGAAGTCCCCCGGGGCTAAGGGCGAGATCTCCGATCAGAGACACTCAATGCACTAAACAGTGCTGCAGACAGGCTAAACAGCCAGCATGCTCAAGAAGTCAAAACGACCAGCTCAATATCATCAACAACAGAATGAATCAAATAAGAAGGCTTCTCACTCTTTTATAACGTTGGCCTTCCTCCAACCCTAAGGCCCATCTCCTCAACGTAGCCTCTCTCACTTGCCACGTGCTCATCCTCATCTGTGCAGTAGCTTCTAGAGCATACGTGGGCCCCCTCTCTACGTGGTGCTTGGCCCCCCCTTGGCTCTCCTCTAAGTCACAACGTTGTGCTACTAGGGAGGGTGTTTTATTCTACTTAAGTGAGTTAGACCCTCTTCACTCACTTTTTATTTATTAATAAACTATAGACAGCAAAACTGAACAAAATCGAATATTCCAATTAGTTGTCACTAATTAGGAATATTACAGCACTGCGCCACCTCCTCTTGGCACTGTGCCACCCAAGCAATAGATCGATTTGTCTCGCAGAATCTCAGATCTCAACCTCCTGTCTGACACCCCGACTCCCGACTTCTGAAACTAATCCGATAGCAAAATCTTAGAAACCCTCTTGGCCTCTGCATAGCCCTGGGTGGCTCTGCGTTGCCTCTGCGTCAGCGTCTCTGGCTTTGCTGGATCTCTCTCTGCCTCTCTCTGCTGATGATTCTCTGGTTGAGAAAATTACTCTCTCCAGAAGCTATCTCTTGTTGAAATTTGGTTACCGGAGGACAGGTGGGTCCCTAAGGCTTTGATCTTTGGCCTAGGGAAAACTGTCCAAAAGAATTTAATTTTTCTCCTAAAGTGACTTTATAACGTTATAAAGTCAAATCTAATTTAAAAGTGACTTTAAGTGATAAAGTTACTAAAGTCTAATTTTAAAGTGACTTTAATAAAGTCAATGTGAAATTAGAAAGGAAAAGTGACTTTGGAAATAAATGACTAAGTGGGTGTTTATTAAAGTGAGGTGAATTAAAAAATAGAAAGTGAGATTTAAATGAGCATTTAATCTCAGCCCTAGATCTAAAGCTATTTTAGCCATTGGATTTAGGGATTCCCCAAAAGTCACTTAGGGTTAGGTTAAAGGAGGAAAAGGAGAGAAAAGGTCATTCATTCTTTCATGAGCAGATTGAGAGAGGAGAAGAGAAAGCAAAGGAGGAATTTCTGAGCAGTGAGGAGAAGGAGGGCAGCTGATAGATACTTCAGCAAAATCCGTACAGCAGCAAAGAGACACGATTCCCAAGACAAATCCGTACAACAAGTGGTTGGCACATTTTTCAAGTGAGAGAGGCACAGTTTTCGAGGAAGACCGTACGGCAGCTTCAGCGTTAATTTCTGGGCAGATTCTGGGCACGAAAATCGAGGAGAGAGACTGCTGGTTGGTAGCACGAATTTCGAGAAATTTGTACATCAGCCATACAGCAGCTTCAGCACAGATTTCGAGGCAAAGGAGCACGAAAATCGAGGAGGGTCTGCTGTTTATTCCGTACAGTCCGTACAATGGTACGGCTGTACAACTGGGCACAAAAATCGAGAAAGCCATTTCAGCATTTAATGCTATCATAAATGCTGTAAATTTTCTGTTTTGAGTTTTTCCTGTTTTGCACGTTTTCCAAGGCAGAGTAGATGCACGAAAATCGAGATAAGTACATTTATTAAGTTGTTGGAATTTTTGCAGTAATTTCTGCCTCACTGTAAAAAGCATTTTCAGAAATAAGAATAAGCTTTCAAACTGGTTTTCCCCAAGAGTTGTAGGGGGTTTTTCCAGGGTCATCTTGACTAAAAATCAGCGTGTTAAAAATCTGTGTGTGGCTGATTTATTTTGCTGAGTTTTATTTCTGCATTTCCAGCAGTGTGAAAATTTCCAGAATTTGTGTTTTCAGAAAATATTTATCTTTTCAGCTTGTTGAATGTAAGGCTATGGGAATGGGCATTTAACTATATGGAGAAATAAGGTGAAACTGAAAACTGGGGTGGGAAACAGAAACTTCTACATCTCTGCCCCTCTCTGCGTTGGAATCACTTAGATCGATTTCTCGTATTGAGCACTGCTCACTTCAGATATTTCGATTTCTAGATTCACTCAGTGTGTCTTTCCAAATGACCCTCAAACCTTCCTTTATAGCCTTCTAGTTGAGACTTCAACGGCCGAGATTAGATCTCCAATCAATGGCTAAGATTATAACTTGACTTGATCCACGTTCTCTATAAGATTCACACTCTGTTTTATTAATACTCTTTAATTATTTAATTTTCCTAAGTTTAAACTTAGGATCACATTAAAATAATTAATTGTTTTAATAAAACTCATTCCCAGTGGAATTATCACAAACGATTTCTGGGTTCTTTGGAATACATGTGCCTAAGCCTCTCCACATATTTTGAGACTTAGAGCACTTCCGATGCTACCAAAAATCAACACTCCCTCTTAGCGACAAATTGCTCTAACAACATGACTGCTGCACATTGCTTTAACCCTGAAGCATCCTTTGTACTGCTGATGTCTGACAAGTTGTCCACCGACCACTATGGTGTTGTTGTAACTGTACTGCTGCCCTCGAAACTGCCACTTCCAATGCTACATCTGTTGAGATTTTGTGTATTTGGGGTAGCATCAGTTGTGCTCTAGCTCCCCAATTTTGTGGAGGGACTAGAGTACACTTGATCTACAAGACCCAAAAAGGGATTTGGGAAATTTCATCTGATTTGGGAGATATTTAATTAATTAATTATTTTAATGTATTTCCTAAGTCTAAACTTAGAAAAATGAAATAATTAAAGTTAATTAAATTAAACATGTGATGAAATTTTTTAAAGAGCTTCCCGGATTATCCACAGTATTAAGGAACATGTGTCGACACATATTCCTTAATACTGTGGATAATCTGGGAAGCTCTTTAAAAAATGATCACCACGGGAGTTTAAAAACCAAAAAAAATGTGATGAAATTGTCTTAAGTCACACAGATCAAGCTTTCTTTTAATCTTAGCCATTGATTCAAGATCTGATCATGGTTGTTGGTTTCCCAATGAGAAAAGTATAAAGGAAAGGTTTGGGGTCATTTGTAAAGATCCACAGAGGCAGAGCACTGAAGCTAAGCTGAGATTCTAGGGTAGGTTTGCTAAGAATTCTCAGAAGTGTTTCAGCTACAGAGAGGGGAGTTTAGACAAAGGGGATGATCTAATCCCAGTGTCTAAAATCAGCAAGAGACAGAGATCAGCTCAGACAGGCAACGCAAAGAAGCAGGAGAAGCAGCTGCAAAGAGGGCAGCAGTTGCGCAACGCAGAGGCAGCTACAGCTACACAGGTGTTGCGCAGTCCCTCCCAGGGCAGCGTGATTCAGCTGGAAACCCTCAGGGGTTACGTAAAGACTCTAAGGGGCAGTGTCAGGACTGCGTCACCCAGTTTGGGGTAACGCAACCCTTTCTAGGCTAGCGCTGAGGGACGCAGGGGCTTCAGGGGCAGCGTTGGGGTTTTTAGGGCCTAATGTTCGCTGAGTTCTGTAAATCCCGTTTGAGGGTGTGGATCAGTCATAATTTTGGCTTCAGAACAGCTAGTGAGTTGCAAATCTATTTTATCTCTATCGGGTTTTCCAGATCTTGAACCTAGATTTGTTGTATTCAGAAAACTCTTAATAATAAAACCCTCCAGCAGCCAACAGACTGGTTTTCCCACATACGGTTTTTCCGAGACTATTTGTCCAAAAATTCACTGTCACTTTGTCTATGTGTGCATGTATTTTTTCTAGATCTGAATTGGTGAAAGTCTGTTATGTGTTTTGCTTCAATATTAATCTGAAATTTTCAGTTAATAACTTAATTAAGTAGGAGGAGCATAACCAGATCTAACAGTAGATTTCTGCATAAGTGTCACATTCAGAAATTTTCACATGGTATCAAAGGAATTGCAGATCTAGGAGGGTCACCGGCAGAAAACTGAAGGTTCTTGCTACAGAAAGCAGCAGGAAAAGTAGCAGAAGGGCAGATCTAAAGGGACAACGCAGTTTTCAGAGAGGCAGAGTTACGCAAAGGGCAGGGTGACGCAGTCTAACGTTGTCTCCCAGCAAGCCCACACACTTACTGCGCAGAGGCAGCATAGAGACAGCGCTGGGATTGTCTGAAGCCAGCCAGTGTGATGCAGATCTAAATCTGTCAGATCTAGAAGAGCCTGAAGCATAGCTGCAGAAATTCAGTAAGTGTTGGTGGGGTTAAATTTCTAAAGTTTTTAGATTTTTAGCCTAAGCACAAGTGACAAGGAGCAGGAGGAGATCAGCTTCTCAGAGAGTTTCTAGCCAAGAAACTTGCAAATTGATTAGAGGATCAAAGAAAGTTGAATCATTGTTGATTTGGCAGATTTCCAAGATGGGAAATCAGTTGTCAGAGGGAGTAGAAGGTGTCTGTTTCGCCAAGGACCTTAGATGCGGTTCTCTAGCAAAGAGAAAAAAAGCTCTAACACATTTCTGAGCAGATGGCTCCTCATGGACTGCGTGATCAGGAAAGATTGGATGGCCTTTCCAACTTCTCAGTTTGGAAGGCTAGGATCCTGATAGTCCTAGAGGGATATCAGATAAGAGACCATGCAGAGAAAACTCTGGCCACACCGACCGATGCAGATCTCTTTAGGAAGCATAATGAAGCTGATGGGCATGCCAAGCAGTTAATCATGGATGGATTTAAGGACCATATTGTCCCACACAGCTGAAAAGAAGACAGCTAATGAGATGTGGAAGGCCTTAACTTCCCTATATGAGGGAAAGTCTGTCCAAAGGAAGATGTTGTTGGAGACTCAGATGCGGTCATTCATGACGACCAAGGGATAAGACATGGAACATTTCCTCTTCAGATAGAAGTCGATCAGAGATCAGTTGACTGCAACCGGTGCTAAAGTGGAAGATGATGTGATGGTCAGGACTGTTCTCAATGCAGTCAAAGATGAGTGGGAAACTTTTGTCCAAAGTATCTTGGGCAGAGCGGACCTCCCAGATTGGGACAGCTTGTGGGCAATTCTGCGTCAAGAATAACTCTGCAGAATCACCAAGAAGCAATACAGCCCTGGATTGAGCAAAGTGAAGAAGGAAGATGAAGAAGATGTAGCCTTGGCAACAAAGAGGCGGTAGGGAAAGAAGGATTAGTCAAATATCAAGTGCTTCCAGTGTAGTGAATTAGGACACTTTGCCAGCAATTGTCCTCGGAAGAAAAGGGACAAGGAAGCTTCTTCTTCCAAGGCTGTTGTGGTGGATGATGGGTCGAAAGATGATGCATCCATGAGCGCTCATGAACCACGAAAATGGGGCGACATGGATCTATAGAGGAACTACAGAATATGAGGGCGGGATCCTTGAGCAGCTCAACTCTTGGATCACATGCGAGCTACGGCAGCCTTAAGACAGTAGCGGAACAAGTGGAGCAATGGGTACATAGATCACAGATGAAGCAGAGGCAGATCTGAAGGTTGGAAGGAGCAGCACAAGCAGATCTGAAGGTTGGAAGGAGCAGCATAGTGCATATGCAGCAACAGCGTAGGGGCTAATGTGACTTCAACAGCGCAGAGCAAAGCTGCTTACGCAGAGCAAAGTTGCAGCAACATGAAAGCTTCAAGAGGACAGCGCAGCACAGCAGCAGCATGAGGGATTTCAGCACAAGGGGCATGCGAGCTACGGCAGCCTTAAGACAGTAGCGGGACAAGTGGAGCAATAGGTGCATAGATAACAGATGAAGTAGAAGCAGATCTGAAGGTTGGAAGGAGCAGCACAGTGCAGATGCAGCAGTAGCATAGAAGCAACAACAGCATAGGGGCTAATGTGACTTCAGCAGCGCAGAGCAGAGTTGCTTACGCAGAGCAGAGTTGCAGCAGCGTGGAAGCTTCAGGAGGACAGCGCAGCACAGCAGCAGCGTGAGGGATTTCAACACAAGGGGCTGATGTGACTTCAGCAGTGCAGAGGGAGTCTTCTTACGCAGTGCAGAGTTGTTGTGCATCATCCTTCAAATGCTAGCACAGATCAGCAGCCTATGGAGCTTCAGTGATGAGGATGCAGCCCAACTTACTTGTCTGTCAAAGATTGGGCAGGAGATTCGATTGTTTCTCTCAACAACTGAAGTTGCAGTGCAGCGAATCAGCAGTGGCAGTGCTATAAGCAGCACAGATGCAGCAAATTGTGAGGGAGTTGCAGTACAGATGTTGCAGTGACAGTAGAAGAGTCATGGGCTGCAGTACAGAATGGCAGCAGCAGTGCAGAGTTGAGTGGCAGCAGGCCGAGCATCAACAGCACAGAACCAGTGCCCAAAATCTTGTAATACATGGTGTGATGTATTGCTAGAGCACACTCCTGATGCTAAGAGGGAGTGTTGAGATTTTGTGTATTTGGGGTAGCATCAGTTGTGCTCTAGCTCCCAAATTTTGTGGAGGGACTAGAGTACACTTGATCTACAAGACCCACAAAGGGATTTGGGAAATTTCATCTGGTTTGGGAGATATTTAATTAATTAATTATTTTAATGTATTTCCTAAGTCTAAACTTAGGAAAATGAAATAATTAAAGTTTATTAAATTAAACATGTGATGAAATTGTCTTAAGTCACACGGATCAAGCTTTCTTTTAATCTTAGCCATTGATTCAAGATCTGATCATGATCGTTGGTTTCCCAACGAGAAAAGTATGAAGGAAAGCCTTGGGGTCATTTGTAAAGATACACAGAGGCAGAGCATTGAAGCTAAGCTAATATTCTAGGGCGGGTTTGCTAAGAATTCTCATAAGTGTTTCAACTGCAGAGAGGGGAGTTTAAACAAAGGGGATGATCTGATCCCAGTGTCTAGAATCAGCAAGACACAGAGATCAGCTCAGAGAGGTCGCGCAGAGAAGCAGGAGAAGCAGCAGCAAAGGCAGCTTCAGCTACGCAGGTGCTGCGAAGTCCCTCCCAGGGCAGCATGATTCAGCTGGAAACCCTCATGGGTTACGCAAAGACCCTAAGGGGCAGCGTAAGGACTGCGTCACCCAGTCTGCGGTAACACAACCCTCTCCAGGCCAGCGCTGAGGGACGCAGGGGCTTCAGGGGCAGCATTGGGGTTTTTAGGGCCTAATTTTGGCTGAGTTCTGTAAATCCCGTATGAGGGTGTGGATCAGTCATTATTTTGGCATCAGAACAGTCGGTGAGTTGCAGATCTATTTTATCACTATTGGGTTTTCCAGATCTGGAACCCAGATTTGTTGTATTCAGAAAACTCTTAATAATAAAACCCTCCAGCAGCCAGCAAACAGGTTTTCCCGCATTGGTTTTTTCCGGGGACTATTTGTCCAGAAAATCACGGTCACTTTGTCTATGTGTGCATGTACTTTTTCTAGATCTGAATTGGTGAAAGCCTATTATGTTTGCTTCGATATAATCTGAAATTTTCAGTTAATAACTTAATTAAGTAGGAGGAGCATAACCAGATCTAACAGTAGATTTCTGCATAAGTGTCACATTCAGAAATTTTCACAACATCCGTACTACAGCTCCCTCACAAGTGTTGCATCTACTATCCTACTAGCACTGCCACTACTAACACTAAATCTGTACTGCAACTCAATTGCTGAGAGAAGCAACTGAAACCAACCAAAAATTGAACAAGCGTTCAATGGATGCACCTCGGTGCTAACGATCTAACTGTTGCTAGTCCCACACTACCCTCTGAAGCAATTGCGTTGTTGAAGCCTCTACGCATTATTGCCTCTCTGCTCTGCACTACTCAGATTTTGGCGTTGCTAACCAATACATCTGTCACTCCATCATTCCTTGGCTCCCACTGAAAACTTCTCCATCCCGCTACTACTGATCATGGGCTCCCGTAGCAAGGTGAGGATCCATGAGGTGGGTTCCTCAAGGATCCTGCCCAACTGAAGTTCAAGGTGAACTACAGTTCCATGTCACCCCATATCCCTCCTGGAGATGCATGGGCACTCATGGCATACTCATCCTCCTCGATCTTCGCGGTTGCAACCTTTGGATCGTGCTTCTCATACTTGTCATTTTCCTTCAAAGGACACTGTGATGCATAGTGGCCCATCTCGCCAAATCTGAAACACTTCACCTTGGAGACGTCCTTCTTGCATCTCGGTTGCCCTTACTTCCCCTTTGATGCGAGGGTTGCATTCTCCTCCTCCTTCAGTTTCTTCGATCCGCTCCCGCTGCTACCGTCAAGTTTACACTTGACACGATCTCTTCTCAACTCCTCCTCCTGAAGAGCTACCCACATCGACTACCAACTCGGTAGTGTCGCCCTGCCCAAGATATTTTGGACAAAAACTTGCCACTTCTCAGTCACTGTGTTAAGGGCCATTCTCACCATAGTTGTAGCAGATGGAGTAGATCCCACGGCCACCAACTAATCACGGATATCCTAAAGTCTCGTTAGGAATGGAACAATGCGCTCCTCCTTCTGCATCTGGATCATCCAAAGCTTCTGCTCCAAGTACATCTTCCGCTGCTCGGAAGTTCCTTCATACAGCAGAGACAAGGCCTCCCATATCTGCCTGGGTGTGTCCTTGCCAGCTATATGAGAGAATATATGATCCATGACACCATCAAGGATTAGCCTCTTGGCCTTTGTCATATCAGACTTGTACTTTTTATTCTGATCCAGATTTGTAGGTACAGCAACCACATTGTCTATGAACGCCTTGAGATCATACTCGTCCAGAAGGAATCTGATTCTTTCCTTCCAGATCACGTAGTTGGAGGATCCCTCCAACCGATCATGATATCTAAGACCGTGAGCTGCCATCTCAGCCAAAAACTGTCGAACTGCTCCCTCTTTCTCCCTACTGCGTAGCTTCTAGGTTGGCTTACGCACTCCCTGATGGAGCTGGTAATTCAGCTGCTCCTCTGCTGCCCAACAAATGAGAAAAAATTGAATTCCTTGACAAGGAGCTCACTGAGGAATAATTCACTCAATATGTGCTCTTCTTCTTCATCTAACGCTTCTCTGCCAACCAACTGCTTGCAGAAAAACTACGTCCCTCTGGCTTTGCGTGAACGCTCTATGCTGCTCCCTCTGCCTCGGCAAGATTTCGATCCAGAAGTCTTACCTCTCTGTCGACTCACTCAGAGAGAGACCACCTCGAAAATTCAGCCCTTCTGGCTAGAACTGTGCAATCCCTTTGGGGATTCGATCTGCTGCTGTTGCAGCAATTCGACCTTCGCTTCACTGCTAGATCTAATCTTCCTGTTTAACATCAAACACTCTGATACCAAGTGAAAATTCCTATAGATCTAAATGATCTCCAAAATCCTACTACAACCAACCAAATTGAAGACTGTTATAAGCCTCAAAAGATATGCTCAAAGATCTAAGCTCAATACAAACTCCTACAAGAACCCGAAAAGGGTTTTCAAAAATACACTCTATACAAGATGGGATCTAAAGCCCAATCGCTGAAGATACACTGCAAACTGAAGAATAAGAGTGTAGAAGGCTGAAATATAATAAATCTGATGTTGATCCCC
The DNA here is from genome assembly GCA_034641835.2 of Pinus albicaulis. Classification (NCBI taxonomy): domain Eukaryota; kingdom Viridiplantae; phylum Streptophyta; class Pinopsida; order Pinales; family Pinaceae; genus Pinus; species Pinus albicaulis. The sequence continues at coordinate 47,515,619 of CM076572.1, forward strand.
TCAAAGGTCTCCTCCCATGAAAGGATGAACCCCTTAATCACAAGGAAACACTGCAAGGAGTATGGATGCATTGTGTTAATATGACATTCTTCATATCAATCATTATGTTTTCATCACATGGTTTGTATGATGGAGGTATGAGGAGGCAGCGAAAACTTTTGTTGCTTTGGTTGTTCTTGGGAGAGCAAGGGCAGATTTGCTCTCACACTTTGCATGATGTTGTAGGAGTAGGAGATGGCACTAGCATGGTGCAAAGGGGCTACTCCTTAGATGATCAAGAGGTACTTCCACTTTGGGAGGAACTTCTTATGTGTAGCAGCATTATGGGAGATGTCTTTGACGATGAGCATGTCAAAGAATGGAGCTATGAGTTGGCAGGAGCCTATTTTCATAGGCCAACAGCATTTCACTTTGGAGCTTGGACTTATTGATGGAGTGTCCCCAGGATCACTTCACATTTGATGCACTTGGTGGGCAAGGAGGAGGTGAGAATGATGAAGTAGTGGATGGAAACATCTATTACAGAGATATGATCTTCTTAGCTTGGATTTCCAAGGATAAGGAGGATGATCCCCATGCAGCATATGATTCATTTCTCTTCATGAGAGCATGTCATACCACTATGGAGAGCTTATTTATGGATCCTATCATCATCTTAATTTCAGTACATGGTCAAAATCTTGTTTTTGCATTTATTGATTGTCTAACACAGTGTTTGCATACTCTTACCATTTCTATTCAGTGCATTGCTCCACAAGAGGGCAAGCTTTTCATTGAGCTCCATGGTCAACATTAGGCCAAATTGTATGATGGAGACAACCATCTTTTATATGGCCTTGGGCAAGTGTTTTATTCTTTCATGTATGTTCAGTTGATGTACCCAGCCATTTACTATTCATCAGTAGATGTCATGACATACATAATTATCCATGTATCAAAAAACAACTTGCCATACTATTTTCTGAAGCAACAGTTAGGAAAACTACACTGTGACTACTTGGGAAACTGTTGGTACTTTCCAACACCACATGAAACCTTCAGTATTTCCCTCATTTTGATGCTAATCATGATTTCATTTGTTGATATTGTTCTTAGCTTTATTGGGAGCATGATTGGGAGAGAGACACATGGGTTGGATGTGTCCTTTGGGGAAGAGGATTCCCACACTTGTTGCATGACATGTTCTAATGGGAGCATGGGAGGGGATATGGCCACTACAGTAAAACATTTGTTCGTTTATGAGGTGGGCCATAAGATTGATTGGATACCATATGATGATCAAGTCCTATTCATCATATATGGTATGGTTTGGGCCAGCTTGGTTCACAACGTTGGAGAGGAGATATTTGGAGATCTAGTCTTCATTTTGCCACTTGAGGGCAATATTAATGCAGCCCAAGATCAGCAGACACTCTACACTTATCATAAGTGGAGAGGAGGACAGCGTGGGGTAGGCTACTATGTCTACCATGTTCAGATTTTCAGCCCACCTACTTTGTAGGAGCCAAAGGTGGAGGAACATTTTCAGGAGTTGCCATATTGGGAGGTGACTCATTTTGTATGGATAATTGCTTGGGGATGGAGGATCCACATGGGAATGATGTTTCCCAATACATTTCAGATCCCATACCTCAAGGGGACCTCTGGACAACACCTTATTGCCTTCTTGAGTACTCCATTAGTTCATGATGATAGCTATTTTGTTTGGGAGAGGCAATATGGAGATTCATTGATGAGACAGCATCTCATTCCTTGGAGGAGTTCATCATATGTGGATGCTACAGTAGGAGGGGAGACTCTTCAGTTCTATCCTTGCAGTTGCTTGAGGACAAGCAACATTTGGGAGGGGAGGATTGTAATATTCCAAAATTTGCATGCAGCAAATTGGAATATTAAATTTTGTTGATTTCACTTAGGAGATGAATAAATGGGTAAGGAGGCCCATACATTTCAGAAATAAGAATAAAATCCCTCATAATGTGAAAAGGGATCATAATGCTAGCTGGATTTTACACTCTCAGGTGTGAACAGGGTCAAATGCATGTGGACAAAGTCAAGTTTGACCAAGTCAACAACACTGGTATGAGAGGAAGAGATCATCCATGGAAACAACGCAATGCAAGTAGGAGGAAGATTCCTTGGTGAAGGAAACCCTAATGAGTGGGGCCCAAGGCAAGAAGGCTCACACATGTTTAAAAGGAGGGCAAGGCAGCCATAGCAAGACATCTTATGAATTGAATATTGGATTTTGGTCTGCATGACTAATTTGCTTTCTTCAACTGTTTAGTTGAGATTGTTGTGCTGCTTAGCACATGGCATTCTTGTTTAGGAATTCCTTCTCCTTTCTTGAGAGGCCTCTTGAAGGAGTTATACTGAATTTCTCCACATCTAGGCTTGAGGCCAAGCATCCTCCTTCAGCTACAGCGTTATTTCTGCAGCAGTATAATGTTGTGTTGCAGGGTGTTGCAGTGGGGGTTCACAACACCGTTTCTTGCACTCATTTTTCAAAGGAGGGAGCCTCCATTCCCTTGGGAGAATAGTAAGGAAGGTTCTGGAGCAGATTTCCATATCTTGGCACTTGGCCAAAGTACTCCCATCATCTACAGCGCAGTCCCTTGCAGGAACTGCGTCATTTCTTGCAGTGTTGCAGTGTGAGGGTCAAGTCCCTCAATCTTGAGCTTGTTTCTTAGGGAAAGGGCCAACCCTTCTCCCGGAAAGCTTGTAAGAAGGATCCTCCTTCATTTATTGTATTATTCAGCTGTATGTAAGCATAACTTCAGTAGACTGCGTTATTTCAGATCCAGATCTGCAGATCTAGTATTTTGTACTTGAGCTTTCATGAAACCCTTGCCGGGTCATCTTTATAAGGTGTAAAAGGAGCTAGATCTCCATTTTTCTCCATGTATTGATGTAATTAACTCCAAATCTGTCATTTCTATCATATTGTATCATAAACCCTCATAAAATTACGCTGTGCATACTTCAGAAAACTCTGCATAGATCAAGTCATGGGATTTGGGCATTTTTAAGCCATATTAGGACCAGGAGATCTATTTAACACATCAAAAGGGATTTGTTTTTTATCCCCTTCTGGATGTGAGTCCCATAATACATAAGCAAAGGGATCCCTGAGTTATTTCTCACAGTTATAGTGTAATTCCCTGAAAATAACGTTTTTGGGGCACATATTGCTGCATTTCCCCACTTTGGGATGAAATAGTGGAACATATTTCTTGTTGTTGTACATGTAATTGATGGCTATGTATTCTACACACATTTTATGAGTTATTTCTCATTTTCTATTCCAGTTTTGTGTTCATGTATTGCTGCATTCCGATTTTTGGATATTACAGTGGTTGGAATATATAAAATGAAGGAAGAAAGGATCTCCATGGGACTGCTCAGCAATGCTTGCATAAAAAACGCATTTTTCAGAAATATATGCTACAGAAAATGAAATTAACACTTGGATCCCCTAGATCTGACAAAATACCATCTAAATCCAAGAGGAGATCAGAAACAAATCAAACTAGGTAAGGTAAACAGACCTCCCACACCTAGGATAGCTAGAAAAGGCTAAAACCCCAAAACTACTGCAACATGAAATTTTTGCATAAAGAGACAGCGCAGTCTAATGAGGGTTTGTACACATAAATAGCAAAGACAAATAGATCTGATATTATATTAAACAATATGGCTCAAGAACTGAGATCTAGTCTCCTTATTACAAAATCTAGAAAACCCGGGAAGGATTTCTATGAATACACCCAAATACAAATGGTGATCTTCAGCACTAAGACTGAATAATCACTGCAAACTAAAGCACATGAGTATAGAAGGCTGAAAGAATGTAGATCTGATGCAGCTCTGATCAAAGGTCTTCCCCCATGGAAAGATCAACCATCCAATCACAAGAAAACTCTCAAAAAGAGCCACAAGATCCACTGCAAAAATTGCCCTCCAAAAATAACGCAATTCCAGACTGGAATAACGTTGTAGGTGATGGAAATATGTTGGTCTGCTGCCAAAGATCTGAAATCCGCCCAAGAACTCTCCAAACTAATCTCCCAATAGAAAGAATCCTTCCTCCTATGCAAAACCAACTCAGAAAGTGGGTTTCTCAACCCTCCACTGCAACACCCTTAACTCAACACAACCTCCTGCAGAAACTGCGCTGAAACTGAAGACTGAAGCTTGGCACCAATGTCGGATGTGTGGAATGATAGATCAGGTCTCTCCCAAGAACTACTCAAAGGGAAGAGATGGAATTCCTAAACAGGAATACCTTAGTGCTAAATAGCACCAGCAATCTTAGCTAAACAGCTGAAGGGAGCAAAGGTCTAAGAAAACATATCAAAATATAATTCATAAGCTCTGATACCACTGTAATATCCCAAATGGGAAACATGCAGCAATACTAAACAGTGATGCATTAAAATAACGCAGTTCATCTAAAGCAAAGCAGGAGGCCAATAAAATTGCACTTCAATAGTATTTACAATAGCAATATAGATGTATAATGAGGCCCATAAGATGCATACCTGGAAATACAAGACATAAACAAAAGAAATCCCCTCAAAAGAGGTGTTGCAACCACATATATGGACTGAAACTGCCTTGACAGCGTTATTTTATTAGGCTGCAAACTGTTGTTGATTACATGTCAGATCTAGAGCAGACCTGTGCATAAAAGATCAGATCCATAACAGATCCATGCATTAGAAAGGCTCCTCTTTCAGATCCCCTTGGGGTTTTGAGCATTACACCAAGTATAAGCAGTAGATCTGAGATCTAAGAATGCAGATCTGCAGAAATATTCAAAAGTATGCAGATCAGATCTGAAATATGCAATGCATAGATCTCCACCAATGGATCTCAAAGTGAAGGGCAGATCCCCAACACCCAGAAACTAGCTCTCCAAATGGTGCACCCAAACTCCCTGCAACTTTACACTTGCAAATAACGTAGTACTGGAAGAGAAACTACGCTGTAGGGTATAGATAATAGTTGGCCACATGCCAAGATCAGAAAATGATGCCCAATCACTCCAATACACTTCTCCCAATGGAGCAGAAGACTCCTCCACTGAAAAAGGGCACTGAAATGTCCTAGATCTGAATAGATCTAGCCTCCGCTTGCTACAACTTGCAAAGACAACCAAACCCTCAACAGGATCTGAGTTGTAGTTGAAAGGAGAAGCTTGGCCTCAAGCCAGATAGTGGACTATGCAATACAAGACTCTCCCAAGAGCTACTCAATGGGAAGAGGTGGAATTCCTAAACAGGAGATCCCAATGCTAACAGCATTTGCAATCTAGGCTAAACAGTGAAAGAAAGCTATATGGTCAAAACAGACAATATATCAAAATATCATATCTTCAACAACCTCTCCATGCTGCCATCCCCTTCCTTATATGGATTAAGAGCTTGTAAACCCTAAACCACCTTCAGTGAAATCTTCTCTTTCACACAATCCATCTCCTTCTAGAACTGCGCTATGCCACATTGATGGCCACTCCTCCAGGACAGCACTGTAGATTTGGTCAAGGTTGACCCAGTTAAAGTATCCAGCCCCTTTCACACCTAAAGGTGCTTTGCTTACATAGCCAAGATTTAGCCTTTTTCACATTTGGCCTTGATTTATTCTTTATTAGGAGTTTGATGAACCTCCTTTACACATTTATTCTTTAAGCAAAGAAATAAAAACAAAAGTGGATATTCCAATTAGCTTAGGACTAATTAGGAACATTACAGTCCTCCCCTCCAAAATGTTGCTTGTCCTCAAGCAACTTACAAGGACTTTGCAAAATCTCCAATGGAATTGTCTCCTCCCAAGAATACAAGATTGCCTTTGGAGAATAAACCAAATAGTTGTCATCATGAAGAAGTGGGAGATACATAGGAAGAATCATATGTTGTCCATTGGCCTTCTCAAGGCATGAAAGATGGTAAGTATTGGGTGTGTTGTCGCACAGATTGTTCAGGGCACCGCGACAACGGCTCAGATTGGGGGCTGTCACTCCTATCCCCAATCTCTCTCTTTAAA